>JAIPRN010001802.1:0-36095 GCA_025469175.1 Geopemphigus sp. TES_GeoC_2020
TATATATATATTGTGTAGCATAATAAGTAGTTTCTATATATTGTATTTGTATAGGAATTATTATGGTGTGGTTGAATATGTTCTGTAAAGGATATACACGTTGGGATAAAAGACATTACAATAGTACACAAGTATACATGTTTCCATATTGTTAATTCGTTCGTTGTTCGAATGACTTTTGAATTTTGATTGTTCCGTGTAGAGTATATTGAAATATATGTAACGCGTGACTCGTTTAAGGTACTTAGACGTATGTTATATATACGTAGAGTATATAAACTCTACTTTGATATATAAATTAAAACCATCTGACGAATATTGTAATTTTTTAATTCTACGTTATGGGCGTTATAATACACAAAAATGTATTATATATATATATATTTTTTAAAGAAATTCGTTTACACGATAGGTATACGCGAAATACCCGTTTCATTAAGTATATTTCAAGCAAAAAAATCGACGGAACGGTGAAAATTTTAGTATATACTTTGAAAATTCGCAGAAAATATCCACAAATTTTAAAAAACGTTTTTAACCTCGCCGCAACCTTTTACTAGAATTCAAATCAACCAAATGACTATAATTTGAATACAAAAAAAAATTTTAATTTTCATGTTATATTTTCTTATTTATTAAATAAAAATATAGTATTCTAATATGTTGAAATTCTTTTAAAAATAATTATTTAAATAAACTGTCTAAAACCATAGTTATACAGTATCCGTCAAATATAAAATGCTACGTTGTAAAAGGTATATTCGAATTTTTGTTCATGAAAATGTATATAGATACGCGCATTTCTATGGAGTTTCAGGCGAGGTGTATTTTTAATTTGACACATACGGAGTATATGATTTTATAAGACGAGAATACATATAAATTTATCGTAAAAAACCATGATATATATAAAATCCATTTTATTTATTTCTAACACTACGTACTCGTACTTGCGCACCACACACACACACACACACACACAATTATATAATATCTATTAGGTTTTTATATAGTTTACTCGAGTGTCTAATACTTTTTTATATAACCGACAAAACCCAAAGGCAGTTTGTAGGCGATGAATATATATTATGTAGTGTATCCAATGTGGATATCTGTTGAGTAATACTCGTGTGGGCTTAACTTTAACCATATGTCACATATTATACGTCTTAAATCACAAAAAATACAATTGTTTTAATATTTTAAAAAATATTTATCACATCACCTGTAATATATAGTAAACATAGTGGTAGTCGTTGGTTGACTGTTAGAATATGCAGATATTATAAAATAATTAGAATACACTGTGGATGTTGTTGAAGATATTTACTTTTCCATTCTGAACGCGCAATATACAATAGTTAAATATACATATGAGGTAAAACACAATTTTGTTTACAATTTTATAATTTATTCATTATTAATGTGCTTGAATTTTGAAAACATTAATAAGGAAAAAACTGATATATGGTATTTCTTTATAGTATACATTTTAAAATTAAATTAAAATCGCGTTCAATAAAATTACTTTTTGGTATATAGTTTATACTTTACAAAATGTTATACAAATATACTGCATCAATAGGAAAAGCCCAAATTTGTAATTTTTGTTTTAAATTTCGTTAAAATGAATTAATTTACCATTTTCCTCATTGGTTAATATATAATCTATAGTCATTTTTAGTCTAATATGTGCTAGCGTAACTTATTTCATCTATTTGATATTATTAATAAAATAATATGTAATAAATTATCAAATTAGTTATATACATATTACGATGAATTACTTGGAACACTTTGCAATCGATCCCACAACGATCGATTGTTGATGATCAATTTTTCAAAAAAAACGCATGGTAGTCTTGCAAAAATGTTGCAGTGACATTTTAATAGAAACGTGGTACTAATAACCGATAAGCGCCAACGATTTACGTTTATATGTTTTTCGGTGGATACAAATAATAATAAATTATATTTCTATTTTTAATTTTATTTTTCTGTTTGGAAATATTAATATTCTATTTTAGGAGGGTTGGATCGCCCCAACTTTCACTAAATATTCGTAATCCAAAATTTCTCCTCTTGTTCTTAATCTTATATATATTGTGGCTCACTGTTAAAGTCTATTAACATTATTGTATAAATCGCGTATTAGACCAAAAACCTTATATCATTAAATCTTCAACGTCCATTAGTACTCTAAATTATAACAATTAATTTGTTTTTTTAATTAATCGTAATTCGTATATTACATATGTAGCTAATATTATCTCTATTATACGAATTATATAATATTACGTTATGGTTGGAAATTATTCAAGGGTACGTCGTTGAGAACTGATAAAACTCCGACAACAAACAATATATTTTACATTATAAGTATACACACACACACGCACACACACGCACACACACGCACACACACACACACACACACATATATATATACTTGTTTTAGAAAAGTTTAACACAATTTTTTTGTAGTTTAATTTAAAAACAAAATTCCTGAGATTACGATGCCATTTGCGTTTATAAATCGTTTAATAATTATCATATAAATATTTGCATAAGTGATTGCCGCACACATAATATTAAGTATTCCCTGCACAATGCGTAACGTACGCATATATATAATGATAAATGGTACTATCGTTTTCGAGTGTATGTTGTTTTAGTCATTAAATATAATGTTTAAAGTATTATAAATATTCGTTATTAATACGTCATTATTTTGATAAAACACACGTAAACAACACGACGATAAACAATGAAAATTAATATAATAAAAAACAAACAAATCACGAAAGTCGAGTAATATACAATTTAGAATAATACTTGATTGGAAAATATTGGTTTAATGCGATTGAGTGTAATATGCTAGTGTATGCGTGAATGATGTGGGAGATCGCGTCAAGTAGAGGTTGAGGATCAAGGTGGGCGTCTTCAAATAGCTGGGAAAGAGGCGAGGATGAAGAAAATACTTGGTTGAAAATATAAAAAACGAACTGCGGATGCTGTGGATATCGTATAAAGTGATTTTAACCAAAATTTTAGAGTTTTATTATTATTTTGAATTTAAAAGCAATGATAAATCATTGTATTCGAAAAACAATTCGGAGCGACATTAGTAGTTAATTATTGTTAATAAATGTCACAAATGTTTTTAAAATATTATTTATATTTAAGCTTGTATTACGTTTTGAACTTTAAAAAAATATAAATTTATCAATGTCTAAAATGATTATATCCACAATTTTACCGGATTTTTTAAAAAAAGTTTAAGGTTTTGTTTACATTTCAAAAATTAACTTTTGAATCTAATTTTATATTCGTTTCTATTATGTTTCATTTAACTTGAACAAGTTTTAAAAAAATATCTATACCTTGCTGAGCTTTATGAACGAATAATATATTATTACTTAATAAGAAGAGGGGGTTCCTTGATATGCTTATACCTATATGGTATATAGTTATATTTCGAAAATGATCATATACATTTATGAACTAACATACCATGTATGTATATTATTATACATACATTTTCACAATACTTCACATATGTGTATTTAAACCCAATTAATTTAATTAATTGATTTTAATCGTTACATTTATACAATATCTACAGAAAAAATATTTATCTATTAGTTATTACCATTTTCGTGGCAGCTGCTCTCTCTCTCTCTCTCTCTCTCTCTCTCTCTCTCTCTCTCTCTCTCTCTCTCTCTCTCTCTTTATGTATATATGTATATATAATAATAATAAAAATATTTGTAATATACAATAGACTGTATGTGGAGCTACTTTTTAAATATATTTATTTTTAATTTACAAAATAAAACAAAAAAGTCCTACAAACTTCGTGTGAGGTTGTATACGATATATATATAGAATGATTTTGAAATATTGCACGTTTTTCCAGTACACTTTATATTATGACTTTTTTATATATACGTTATTATTATAAATACAATAAATATAATATTTTTTCTTCACCCAAGGCACAATATGGAGGGTGCTGATTTTAAATAGGAGGTGCGCGCAGGTACGTGATAAAATTCAAAATATAAAACGGTCTTCAAACGAACCGGTCCGTCGGTGCAAGTATATAATATAACACGTATTGTGAGTGTGTGTGTGTGTGTGTGAGTGTATGTGTATATACGTGAGTATGCGCAGTGATAAGTGGAAAGGAATGCAGACCACAAACGTGACCTCCTCCGGGTTAACAGTTTTTGAATTTGTATTATATATGTATACATACATATATATGGTGATAGGCCTCTGGTCTCCGGTGTATATAGGATAGATAGTACAGGATGTTTCGAAAGTTTCACGCAACTATTGACTAAAATTTATTTTTAATTTGTTAAACAATTTCGTTAGTTTTGACGGTGTTTTTACGCGATAATTCAACTGGTACGCGAACTTCTGTATACATGTTTTTACACGTAATACCGCGATGCAAAAATAGTAAAGTATACGCCAAAAATCGTACATTTATTGACAACTTTATATAGTAAAACGATCCTAATTAAAAACGTATTTAACGCGACGCTATTGTTTACGTATATTATACAACAGACCGGAAATTACATACGAATAAATTCGAACTCCACATATATATTACATAGAAATTGTTGCAGCCAACAGGTGCAGCTATATATTACACCGGCTTGAATACGACGAAACCTTCACACTTGGCTGAGTTTTGCTCTATGCGAGATTGTCAAATTTCACGTATAGTTTTGAACGAACGATTTGACAAAACAGCGCAAAAAACGATTTCCAATAAATAATTCGCCCATATCATTTAATTCATAATCAAAACGTATTTCCCACAAGTGCGTCGAAAAAATAAATAAAAAAAAACGAAACCCATGTGAATTACACATTTTGTATTTTGTGCCTATAACCTAAAATACACATTTATAGATCGATTAAATCGATAATTATCGTTAAGTCGATATGAAATTTTCAAAAACTTGTTCAAAAAGGAAATCGGTTCTCTTCTATTGTCTCGAGTCGCGCGTTACTATTCGAAACACCCTATACATTTTATAGTAGTAGGTAAATGCACGCACAGTCGCCGCCATCCGGCGCAACCGGAGAAATGAAAGAATGCAGTTCTTTTCATCCACAGTAGGCCGTATATAAGTATATTGTATATAGGTTTATATACCTATATAGGTATACTATATTATTTAAGAAGCGTCTATATACTATATTATTATACATTTCGAGAACATTCTTGAAGGATTTTAACTCGATGTCTCCGTAAAGATTAGCCTTCCCCGACGTGTTTTACGTGCAGCTCCATTCTAAACATAATATGTTACACGCGCAACGCTTATTTCCATTCATATGCATAATATAAAATAAAATACATATTATGTTAAAAATAATATGGAAATGTTCGAAAAAAAATACCGTTTCATTTTTGTATGACGTTAATGACAAGAGGTGAGAGGAAGAGGACTATTAAAAATAAAATTTCGTGTTTTAAATTAAAATGTATTCTTTTGAATTTGTCGGTCTGCTTCGAAATGGTACAGGAGAAAATCATTAAGACAAATATTGAATGCGATTGTTCAATGTTTACATATTTATACGTTATTTTATACGTAGATTTGTTTCGTACGACCTCATATCGATCTCTAACTTTTCGTTTTAAAAAATGATTAAATTAAAATATTTTTAAAAATACGTATTTTAAAGCTGTGTATGAAAGTTTATAATATTATAAATGATTGTATCTACAATAATATTTTTCATATAATCGGTTACTAGCTTGTAAACGTTAATATTTTCCATAACAAGATACATTTTAAAACATATAGCCGAAAACCTATATCAATATTTGAAAATCGATTTGATTTAGGTACTTACACTATATATTAAAAATATTTAACTCAAACAATTTCAAATATTATGTAAACTTAAATTTTTCAAATAGATACACGAAATTTTATAAAATGTTTTTAAGCGCAATTTATTGTATTTCATTTTTATATGCCATATAATCTAATGTTATAAAACTGATATATTACAATTCGCTATTTAATTATTAATTTTCCTTAATAAAATTTCATTGGATTTTCCTTTATAATCGTTTAACGTTTGTGCGTATATAAGCAGAAAACAAACATCCATATTATAGAAAACATTCCTTTTTTGCTTTGCTTCAACAATACACACGTGATAAATATACTATCATCATAGAAAACAAATTAACCTATTGACTTTGCGATATACATACACTGAATCATATTTTAACATAAATGAGTCACTAAATAACAATTAATAAATATGTATTATGAAGTTACATACATTATATTATCTGTCAATTGTTACAGCGCACGTCAAAAATGAATTAACTATAAGGTATCTGTCGAAGGACGTTCGTTTTTTTTTTTTTGAACCACGATTTGTATTCAATATAATAATATTGATCTCGAACATCTCGTTATCAGTCCGATTTTTACGTACGAATGAAATTATTTTATATATTATAGTAATCAAAGGTCATTTCGAAGGAAACAGAAATGTGTTACGAGTTCGTGCGAGTTTTGAGAATTGGTTTTGTTTTGTATTTCGAGATCTTTAAAGTGTCCATTTATATATATTACCATTGAGCGTATTTCTTAAGTAAAAATGTCGGTGTTATAAACGCTTTGTTTAAAATGTGTTTACTGTATATGTTATTTAACAACGTCGGCGCGTGAGTCATGTGAAATTCGCACAGATAGGGTGTCTTTTATTTTTATGATTTCATTTTACGACATCCACGAAACGACCACCGCCGGGATTCGGTCCCTCGATTGGCCGATCGTCCATTATTTTTATTGTAAATACGTACGTTTTTAGCGTTACGTGGACGTATTACTACACCATACAAGCTGATCACCGATATAAAAACGTTCGTCGACTCAATGTTTACAGTTTCATGCGCGAATAAGGATTATATTTTTCGTGAAAACATTTCATAAACAATCTATATAACCTACAAAAATAACGCGTACAATGAGCGAGTAATAATAAAGGTACGGAAAATCGTGCATATTAACGTCAAATAGGAGATATCATGCAGCATCAATAGACTGGTCATTGTACTAGAAGTTAATTAAATATTTTTAAATTAATTTTTTTCAATCGCACGAATGGACGAGCTTGAGGTCGAATTATGTTTAAGCCTCGCCACGCGATTGGGAAAGAATTCGTGTAGGAACAACAAGAGTTTTGAGTGGGACAGCGTAGTGGCGCAGTTTATTTCGTTTCCTTTGGAAGGAAGAAAGGGAAAAGAGCGAAAATGTATATTGAAGTCTCTTACGTTTAACTACGTTTGCTTCTACAGTCACCTCTATAATATAACGCTTATATGAGCACGAAATAATACAAATAATAAATGAACAAACGAAAACCACGTGTATGTAAAACTTAGTCGAACGACATAATACGTTTAAAATATCAAGTAAATAATATATCGATATACGACAGTTACCCAAAATAGCCAATATCCAATTCGTTATTCTTGTCTCGTTAGTGATCTTAACCGATAACAATATTTTCCATTTGTATTGAAGAAACGAGACGGATTCCGATATATAAAATAAATAATTCGTGGCGAACGTCCGAAAATAATAAATAAACTAACCGTACGAACCAAATATTTTTTGTGGTCCATGAATAGAAAAGATCCGTATAAAACCGAATACAGTAAAACGAGCGTTCAAAATTGAATATTTGATAATCACAATTTTTATAACGACACGATACGTACGGAACGTACGTAATATCACCTTCATTATTATAATGCTACCGTTCGGATGATGTTGAGTGGCCATCACAACTGACATTTTGTGTATGTGTATTTTGTAATTTTGCGCTCGTTTTGAAATGTTTTTTAGTTATTTCGAAAAATTGTATTCGTCAATGTTATAAATCTATTCATAAATAGTATGTAATCGAGAAACCACAATTTTTTGTTTTACACGAAACAATACGTACATATAACGTATATACGTATACACCTGTACAGAGTAAGTCGTATAAGCACGCAGGTTTTCAGTGGACCTTGCCCCCTTATAAGTACATACGCCGTGCAGTAGTCTAAAAAGCAGATGGTCTACGTGGACCGGAATATTTTTGGAAAGGACCCAGAAAATTTAAAGAACAGTATATATATATATGTATATGATAAAACGTGAGACTATTATTGTAGCGTAGACAGGAAGACGAAACTACGAACAAATAAACAAGAAAAAGATAAAAGGGTACAGAAGATGTCGGTTCTAGTGATAGGTTGGTTATGCTCGGAGATTTAAAAATAAGATTATTATTAATTCGAAAGCGTACGTCATCGTATTCGGCAAAACAATTCTGAGCGACGCTGTTGCCGAATTTAATTCGAAAAGCTTTAAACATATCCTCGAAAGGGGTTTCAATTCCGGTATTTAAAACATTTTCAATTCATGAACATGAAGATAGAAAAATGTCGATATTTTCAAAAACCCTTTATTTAGCTTAAAATGTACGCGGTACATCTTAACGCGATAACGTTTCGTACGTTTAGCGTTATTATTTTTGGAATTACGAATATTAAAACGAAAAACGGATGGGCGTGTCGACAATTTAATTAGGTTTTTCGGGATATTTGGATTTAGCTTTTGTTAACTAACGAGGAAAACAAATAACCCGTTAAATACGTAGTAACGCCGCCTAAATAAAATTTGCCGCTAGAAAATGTAGCGCTATTTATATACATATATTATCGTACGCGAAAACGTGTTTACATACAAACTCAACAACAACAAAAGATACGTCATCGTGAAAAATTTAATAAAATTTCCCCCTCCCCTCTTTTCGTTCAAATTTTCGAAAACAAAACACAAAGACGAGACGCGCGTGACGACGGCGGCGGCTGTGGTGGCAACGGTTGTGGTGGCGTGGCGGGGCAGAGTCGGCCCGACGAAAATTCCGAATGGAATGCGGCTGGCGCTGCGCTACGTTGCCGTTTAGCCGTCGCGTCGGTACCGCTGACCGGTTTCAAACACTCGCGTCGTATGCCGGCAACGTGGCGGGCACGTTCCTCAGCGCGCGCGCGCGCCCACCCGGCCGGAGGACAGATGGTGCCCGAACGACTGCCGGCTGCTCCTACCAACTAACGAGACGTCGTTCACGTTTTTGTTGTGCAAGTTTCACCCCACGCGCACAAAAGCCGTATCCCATTATCATCCATCGCGCGCGTATACCGGCGTGATGCTTACATCTGCTTTTAATATTATTATTATTATTACGGTAATACTTTGTTTTGTTTTTTACGTCTCGTCTTATCCGCGGGAAAGGGTTTTACTAATTTTCGGAAGAGCCGTCACGAAGAGATAACAATAGCGACAACATTACTCGGCGAAATATATTAGAATAATAAAAATAACACATTAGTTAATTCTACGCGCGCACCACGGCGTGTCGTTAGTTTTTTTTATTTTTATTTCGATTTCCGGTATAACCATCGCCGCCCAGCTATACTCGTTTCCGCCGTAAAATATATAAGGCTGTCATTTTTTATCGGACTTTACGTTTGTTTGCGTTGTGCGTATATACTTTGCGTAATCGAGACATCCCCGTCTCTATACGCGCGATAGAAAATAAATGTTCAGTTATTGATAAAATTGTTTCACGATCCAGTTGTTGTTTGGGTAAGGGGATTGGGTCGTATTTACGTATTATTATAACGTTTTCGTCGTTCAAGTACAAAATTATAACTCTAAACTCATAGGTTTACTATACTTACATATAAATACGCCGCTTTAAAATTACCGATGTAAAAATAAAAAGTAAAAACTAATTTTATAGAGGAACGATTACAAATGAACTACGAATATTATTATGGAACCGTTATATTTTAATAACTATTCGTAACCGCGAATATATATATATATATATTCATTGATAATTATCGGGCGTTTTTTTTTGGAAAATTATACAAAATTGCGACGGCTCGAAAATATTACGCAGTAGAGAAAAGTAATTACAATAAATCGTGCTTAGGTATTTTGTCCATACATAAATTAATGTAAACAGTTAGTACTCGAATTTTCTGTATACACACACACACACATATATATATATTTGGTACACGTTGGAAAAAGTTTCTCTGACATTACACAGAAACTGACTACGAAAAAAACGTACGCGGTTTAATTAAAAACCGCGCGATTATGTTATAGAAACGAGTATCGGAATCGAACATAAGTCGTTGAAAACTACACAGTGCGACTGTACCGATGTTTTATAGATTAAAAAAAACGAACGTGTAAACATCGAATTAAAAAAACGATAATTAGCGACAAAAAATACCGCGTTTTAATTACGATAAACGTTGAAAAATGAGTATTTCGAGTAACTTTTGACGAACGAAACGAAATCGTATGTAGCCGTCGGACTTGGTTGTATATTTTGCTCGATGTTTGCCGAAATAAAATATATATATGTGCACACACACGTGTATAACAAACGCCTGTAAATCCGTGTCTCCGATACTAAATATTAAACATCGTGTGTGTTCGTGCGTAATGTAATATTAAGACCGAGTAGAATTGTGTACACGTGGTACGGGGTTGATAAAATTCGGGTTTTTTTTATGGTAAACAATAAAAACGCGCGCTAACCATAAAAATACGCCCGTTTTTCGAAAACGTTCTAAACGTGTTCCACCGTGGTCTTTGTCTACACGAGTCCGCGTAATAAAAGACAACTCAGTAATTGACTAACGCGAACTTATTAGGTACATACGTACTAGGACGTATACATAATACTCGTGTAAAACTCGGCTTCGGATATGTCGGCATTTTCGTATATTTTTCCAGTCGATCGTGCACGCGAAGTAAACGCTGAATACATTTCACGGTATTCGCCGAACACAATTGGTTTTTAATACGTATGTTTTCGTTTTAAGGTTACCATTCGATTATTATGTTTCAATTAGTCGCGACATTTCGATAAATATTTGTCGACAAATTTCTGGAATAAATATGAAAACGTACGAACTAAGCGAATGAAAGCGACGGATTATTTTTTGTAATATGGCGGTAATAATTTAATCGTTTATCGTTCCTATTTTTTGCAGTTTGTTAATTGACCGCGCGTTAATTCGTTCAGTACGTAATTTATAATATTGTCCGTAGGATAGTTACGAGAACAAGAATTACTTTCCAACAATTCATAAGAAATATAACGGGTTTTTTGGGCTCACCCCATACTGAATGACATAGTAGTGGAACATTTTCGTTACGTCGATATATATCATCGTTTAGAGAGTACGTTTCGAAGCTTTTTTAATACGTATCGATCCGAATAAATCCTATACGTGTATTCCCATTTTTAAAACGTATAGATCGTATTGCGGACTATTAATATGAACGTTACACGGCCAGGTTTCACGAAAACGTTATCACGTTATTGCGAAAATCGATTAAAAATATTTGGAATTTTACTACGGGAACTCGAGCGTGAGAAAATTCGATTTTTTTGTGTGTAGATCCCGCGGCGAATTTAAATCCGTCTTGGACTTTGCCGAATTAATAGATCGATACATCGAAGCTCTCTTGAAAACCCGCGGATCGGATTCGTGCGTGGCCGTAACGTTCATAAAACGTTGACACGAGTACATTTTGTTTAGGGCGCACTATAACTTTAACCTCAATAACGTTGTAGATTTTGCGCAATTCGATTTTGTTACGTTGTTCGTGATTATGTTATAAACGAATTATTACACGGAGACCAAGACGTCCGCCAACCTTGGATCTCGCTACAATTTCACGAATTGCTACGTACTCCGTGCTCATTTACAATAATTGCATACCATATCGAGCGTGAATCATGCTCGGCCAGTGACGTTCAGTGCTTACATATATTCCGACACGCGTATATGGTAGTCGAACGGCGTATTTGGCGAATAAATTCATTTTCGCAGTTTTATTAGTTTGGTGGCAAAAGCTTAAAAAATCGGCGAATCAAATATTCGCGTCATTTCGTCGAAGTCGCGCCGATCAAATGTATCGCATATTTATATATTGTATTTTACGAAAACGATTATAAACGAATTATTTGAATTATTAATATACGGAGCGTTTAATTTTCCGTATAGACGCGCGATGGTGTTTTTTCGTTGTCGCCGAGTGACGACCAACTACGGTGTTTTCTTTTTTTCGGCCAGCGACCGCAAATTTGTTTTCGGTATATTAGCCACGTGTACGGATAGGAAATATATCTGAATAATTGCCCGGGAAAGAGGCTCGCCAAATGTACTCTTGGAGTATTTATGTGACTCGTGTTTTGGTGTAGTATTGGAGGTACTTACAGTTTACTGTCGACTCTGAGGTATATACATCGTCATGTCGCACGGAACGTTTATTTATTTCGTTATACGTACAAGGAGATTAGAGAGCTACGTTTTTTATACGCCCGTTCCTCGAGCGCGAACGCGCTTTCTCTTCGCACGAGAGACCGCAAAGCGGATTTTTACGCGACCATATACATTATATATACCTACTCCTGTTTTCTCGCGTACATTCGCTTCGTATTATAGAAGTTGGAGTGGAGCAGGTCAACGACATAATGATTCTTATGCCGGTTACGTACGTGTAGCGGTATACATTTACAACGGATCGCTTTCTCAAGAGTTGCGGATGTTTCTTTTTGCGTCGTTACCGTGAGAGAGAGGCCGATGACGGTAGAAAATTAATACTCGGAATGTCCCAAAAATGGTCAAGATTATTTGGTTTATTTCGTTTTTGTAGAATAAATAACGATATACGCGTACTGGAGAAATAGTTTTGAGAAGTACTTTTTATCGAGTCTTTTTTTACACTTTCCCCCGGTAGGGGTGGGCTTATAATTATATTAAAAAAGAATAAAAAGAGAGAACATACTGCATGTCTATGAATGGTTTACGAGGACATTCGTAACGATAATATAAAAATATTTGGTCGGATTAATTATTTTCGTACGTTTATACTTTTTACCATAACTTGTAATATTCGATATATAGACATATATATATTGTAATCAAAACAAACTTAGTTTCAATAAGTCATCAACCCTGGGCTGTTGTAGAATATTACGAGTCGTGATGGAGAAATACGCATTATCTTATGCAAATATATTCGTATTATTATTATTATTATTCACGTTTTCGACGCGATTGCATGTCTAGTTGAAGAGATTCGATCGATCGGTGTCTCGTTTCACGAATAAACAAATTATCCTCTCCGATAACAATTTGCCATCCCCGAATAAGACACGCGAAAATGGCGCGTCGCTTTCCGTTTACTAATATTTAAACGTGGTATAATATAATACGCGGCGCGTGTTTAGTATATTATTCGTCGAGATTCGTGTATTTTGGAAAATTGAAGACCGAAGCGGTGTTAGGACGTTCGTTTTTGTGACGGTTTGTACCCTCTTTTTCGTATAGCGCAAGCGGTCCGATTTGTACGCGTGTAGCAACTATATATGTCGACGACATATTTGATCTAATCGGTAATTGAATACTTCATTTCGACGTCTCTCGGTAGTAGTTTTTCAAAAGCGCAACGGAAAACTATACGGCAAACACTCGTCAAAATACGGATAAAATAACCGTCGATCAGAATTGTATGTTACGATCTACGATATTCACCTTCCGAATTAAAAAAATCCCCCCGAAACGAATTCTCGGCCGGTTTTTATTTGAGCAATTTTACTTTTCCACGGGCGCGCTTAAGCGGAGCGATATTATCGCGACGTAATTTAAAGCCGCGTATATTATACATAAGCGGTTGCGGCCTCGACAAATACAACGGTCGTCAGCCATACATCACGATCATAATAATTATTAACGTTTACGTAGGCGATTCGGAAATAGTAACCGTCATTTCCGCCGTGTCTATTCAGATATCGTGACGTAAACCGAATAATAATAATAATAATAATAATAATAATAATAATAATAATAATAATAATAATAATAATAATGACGCGCGGGCTTTATTTTCGATCGTTTAGTAACTCCGTTATATAATATATACCTACAGTTTTGTTCGAAACTATTTGTAAATATGTACGTCCGATGGTCAGTACCACTCGCCCGCCATATACGGACTACGATACAACTGTAAGGTACAAACAAGCAGTTTGTTGTTATTGCATACACCCGAACGGCGTATTTTTAAAATAGTGTGCGACGACGGCCCTGTGGAAACGGGCCGCCGTCTTTTAATTTCGCTAAATTACCACGCGGAGGATGGTACGTATCGTGTTTTCCCACGTCCACGCGACTTCCGGCGTTCAAGGTCTGGCGGCAATCTCCGTTACCCGTGCTAACCGCGCCAACCGCACCGACGCGCTCTACGAAATTCGCTCCGTTCGGTTATGGTATGGAAAACGAAACGTGGCAGCACTGGAACGTTTCATGCGCAACGAATATTGCCGTACACGAAATTACTGAATGGCCTTATTTCCCTCCTCGTTCGTCCACGCCACTCATCCGTATATTCCGTACTATCTCTCGGTCTGTGGTCGACGGGAAACGCGCCACGCGGTAGGTCGTCCAATGCGCCCCAAACCAACCGCTTCAATCGCGACGATTCCGTAAAGTCGACGGAAACTCGTTTATTATTATTCGCGTTATATACGAACGAAAAACCGGGCCTCCCCGGTAACCATACGTCCGTAGAAAATTCAAAAACGCGATTATTCGACATCGATTGCTGTCGACCGATCGATACTCAACGGTTACCATATTGTTACCACTTACATAGTTGCCGCATACCGCGGTTAAAACGTAATAATATTTACTCGACCGGCGTTTTGCCCGTTTACGAAATCTCCGCAGTAAACCCCATGCCCCTTCTCACCAGTTTACCAGTGGTCGGTGGCAGCAACCTCCCTATTCGTGCATAATAACCAACAAAATCGGTTTTGGTACAAAAGTACGAAAGCGTTTATCGTCGGGGTGTGTTTAGCGAACAACCGCTCAAAGAAAAAATTCGTAGGTGGTAAATAAATGTATTTTCGTCGTAAGAAATCGCGAAATAAACATTTCCGGGCGATATAAATTGTAATAATATTTTCACTGGCAAATAAAAACTCAGTCCTACGCCTACTTCTCGAAAAATGTCTCTTCGTTGTACGTAATACCTTAATCGGTAAAAGTATAAATATGACAAACATATTTACGCGCGTATTTTATACAGAAATAGTGACATCATGTGGCATCGATTTTGGTCACGGCTGTTTTAATGGTGAACGGATTACGACGGTTCTTTAAAAGTTCGTTTTAGTGCTTTCTTCAGTATTTTACGTTTGGCTATTTTCTGTTGTATACTCCTATTTATATAATATATAGGAATTCCAAATTTCTTATGAATGAACAGGTTTCGATGTCGTGCGTTCGTTGTTTATCGTAAAAACGTGACCTTTTGAACAGGACATCGTATTTCTCAGATAAAATTGGAAAATATATCGATCAATGAATCACGGTAAACAGATAACACATCTGTTTTATAGATTATATTTCGGACCATAAATTAGCAATCGGTATTTGGTTTTTGTCGGTGATGGTTGGCGGTTTTAATGAACAATAATAGTTTTTTATATTTTCAACGTTTTTCATTGTTGTTCTATTAGTAGAAGAGTTTACACGGTTATGGTTATTATTCGTATTTAAAATATTTAAATTTTTTTTTTCAAAATTTACGGCGTAAAATTAAGAAATTAGCGTTCTAACTAATATATAGCGTAAATTTAAAAGCTTTACGAATCAAAAAGTTAATCATCGAACCAAAGGTAAATTTAATTTTAATATTTTAACATTAATATTCGTTAATATATTTAATATATATGTATATAATTTTGAAAAACTTCTAAAAACTGCAAAACATCGGTAAATGTATTTATGTATGTCTATAAATAGTTGTAACTTGTATAAGATAGTCATAGACATACGAAAATATCATTTTCGGGTAGTCCCTATTACAATTTTGTAATATCGATATACTGGCGATTCTATGTGAATATAATGGGTGTCTCCTCAGTGAAATGTTATAATATTAATATACGTTCAAGTATATATTAAGTCATAAGTAGATAGAATTGTTGTTGCGCTGTTAAATAAAATTATTAAATTTCATCCGAATTTTAAAACGATTATTTTATTTCATACGATGTATATTTATTAAATTATGTAACCTATTAATTTTATCCACAATTTATAAATATATTTCCCTATTTATAAACATTTTATGCACACAAATAATATTGAAATGATTCTGATTTTTGGTAATTGGAATATTCAGTTACCACGCTATTTGCATTTTTCGATTTAAATTTCTAATTCACCGCTTTTTTTATATAATCCACGTGTGCGTCACAATTTTCATAAATATACAACACGCTTATTATTTATCTAAACGATGATATAAACCAAATGGCACGTTTTTTGTATTTGCCACGTACTTATACGTTTCACGAACAACATCGTGTTTTCCTAGAAAAACCTTGAAAATATCTCGAATTTTGTAGCTGATTATGTGTATACATACCATTACACAAGGTCCGCGTCACATAAAACGTACGGAAAATTAAAATTAAAAAAAATTAAAAATAGAATTTCGATTATTTTTCTCTATGAGGCATTTTAGCTGATACAACGTAACCATTGTGACGTTACATATTTTTTTTCCATTCACAAACTCGATTCGGTCGTTATTATAATCATAATATTATCGTATATTTCATTCGATTCGTAATTTCGTTGTCATTGTTTACGAATTTGTAAATTATACCGAAATTGGCCGTTTCATAAACAACGTCGCCATGTTGTCCTATGTATGATGTTCGAAACCGATTATTATCAATGATATTGTGAAATAACAAACTATACGTGCTCTATCAATTTCATGAGGTACCTATATTATGTGTGTGATAATTGTGTACTCGGGTTAGGTGTAAAACTGTAAATGGGCAAAATCGATGGCGAACTTCTACCGGAAAACGCGAAAAGACGAAAGACCGACGTACCGATCGGGCGGGGGGTAATAGCCGCGTGTGTGTATGTGCGTAAGGGAAGTGGGAACGCCGCGATACGAAAAGACGTAGAGCGGCGCGTGTGTACTCGAAAATTTTTTTTCGAAAGTATTCCGTAGCGAGCAAGGAGCGTTTTTTCGATTTGGGGACTGGAAATCGACATCGTGGCAGCTGATTGGTCGTACAGAAAGGTCGGTCGCTCGATGCGCGGCCGTGACGGTTGCTCCCTCCGCGGCGGCGCGGCGCGTACGTAACTATAGAGGGGCCCACGTCGACCGCGGCGATGACGGCGGCGGCGGCAGCGGCAGCGGCAGCGTCGACGACGACGACGTTTGTGACGGCGGCGGTGTGGCGGTTCTCCTTGTTTCGCTGTTTCAGTGCTGAACGCGCGACGATCTACTGTGTACTGTGTTTTTGCCGCTTTCGCCACGGCGTTCCATATTGTTTCGTCACAACTTTGCCGCACGTACTTGCGACGTTCTGTCCGTATGCGCGTACACTTTTTGCGCGCGTTCCCTTTCGCTCGTCCGTGTCCGTCTGCCCGCCATGCTCGTAGCGGCCCGCCCGACGACGGTGTAATGTTTCAGCGGTGTTAAAATTCGCGAGCTATTGTGTTACGAGTACGGGTCACGTACGGGTTTTTGAGAAAAAAAAATGCAGATCTCGCAGCAGTGAGCGGGGACACGCCGTCGCGCGAAAATCCATCGAAAAACTCATTTTTCGTTTTCGTGCCGCGTCATTTCCTCCGCTCGCTCTCGTCGTTTTCTACCGGACGACGCTACGCCATTATCCGTCTCAGACACACGGACAGAGGTCGAACACAAGCGAAGGTAATTACGGGACGAAATTATTCTCGTTTTCGACATGTCGTGTAATATTTTTCCTATTTTCTCGCCATTTGACCGCGCGGCATCGGTATCGGCATCGGCGTTTCACGCGGCCCATCGATCGCTCTATTCTCGTACAGTTGGTATGACTCGCCGTTATTGCGAAGGTTATTGCGTGGCCGCCGCCACCATCATCACCACCGTCATAAAAGGCGTTCGGCGTGAGTTCCGGGAGATTTTGTTTTCTGGTTCCTTGGGTCGGAATTCACGGAAAAACTACGATATATTTATGAAAAACGCCCGCGTGGTGGTCGTGATATCCCTTCCCTTCCCGTTCGTCGTGGTTTCATTCATGCCTACGTGTTTATCGGTTTTCTTATTCGGTACCGGAAACGGTTAAAAGGCCGTGTATGGGTGGTGGTGACATCGTAGATAATTAACGGCGATCGTTTTCGTGTATAAAATGACTAGCTGACGGTTACTACTGGTTTGATATACAGGCAGCTGAGGACGAAAATAATTCGACGTTTGCCGACCGCTTATGCGGCTATAAACATTTATAATTATCGCGATGAAAATATCCGGCCTCCGCCCCAACTACATAACGTCACATTTAAATTGACGGTTGGTCGTGAACGCGCGTCTCCGATTATTGATTTATTATCGTCGTCGGCGTTGTAGCATGCAGTAAGGACTTGTAATGATTGAGTGCCATTTCGATTGTCGTGTGAGGAGAGGAGGTCATCGTGTAATTTCATGATTGCGCACGAAACGTGCAATGCGTTATTGTTTTTAACTACGTTTTGAGGGACCTTCAAATTTCAATTAGACTAATCGATTTCACGCGACATAAAACTCGTTTTTTTTTTCATCGACGACGCCTTATGTATGATAAAACTGCAGATTGCTTCGTTTGTGTGTGTGTATCAGCTGTATGATGTCGCTGTGTAATATAATGATGGGTACTCGGTTATACTACGAGTAACGCGGCGTTTTCGGTTAAATGAAATCATTTTTGAATTTATAAATAAACGAGCTTCATTCTGCGTGAACGCTGTTTGAATAAATATAGTAGTACGTCCACCAAAATAATTTTTGTTTCTATTAATAAACAAGAATTACGTAATATTAATAATTACTATCGCTCGGCAAAATTGTCCGTAACTTATTTTGCTTTAAATTTATTTCGTGATACAATTTATTCGTTCTGTAAATGATACATATTATGTTTTGAATAAAACAAATTGTAATTGAAGGATAAAGTTCAAAATTATTTTGATTAATCTTGTGTTCGAATTAAAAATACATGTCAACATTGTAGTTTGTATTCATTTTTGCTCGTGGAATGTGTATACACTTTAACCTGACTTTGTTTACGTGCTCATTGTTTTCATGGGTTACCATCTCCACAATTATTGTATTGTGTTTGTCTCGCTTCAATGCTTTTGTGGTAAACGGTTTACAACCAGTTTTTCCACAAAAGAAGTTTCATTATTTTATTTTATATTTATCTGCCTAATAATAAACTAATCTTATTTACCATATTGTATTTAAACTGTTAAGTTTATAATTTTTTTGTTTCAAAAATTAAAAAGGAAAAATATTAGAATTTCCAAGTAATTTAGAAAGTCTTGGATTATTAGTGGTTTATTAATTGGTATTTATGTTATTTTTTACAGATGACTCCATCTCCAAGTCACAAGCCTATTGCACACGCTATAAGAAATATTGTTAAACATGAAAAAAATGTCATTCATATGGCAAATGGTTGTCCAATCATTTTGAATACTTCATATCCCCTAACTGAATTTGTAACTTCTGAATCATCAACCATGTCTTCTGAAACACCCAGCTGGGACTTAACAACATATGAAAATCGTTTGAGAACTTTTAACTGTGGATGGAATTTAGGTTTCATATCACCTAGCCAAATGGCCAATGCTGGATTATATTACTTAGGCAAACAAGATCGTGTAAGATGTATGTTTTGCTCCAAGGAATTTGATTATTGGCAACGTGGCGATGATCCTCTTGTTGAACATAAACGTAAATCACCACAATGTCCATTTTTTAAAGAAAGTAAAGGTAAATGTAAATGTATGTATATTATTACACTTAATATAATTTGTAGTTATTGGTTTTTATATTTCATAGTTGAAGTTTAGGCTATAGAATTTTGGTTAGGTAATTATTTCTTATATATTTTTGAGAAATAACCATATTGTATGTGAACTAATTATTTTGATTATGTTAAACTATTTAGGCTTTAAGTGTTATCTTGGGAAAAAGAATAGTAAAAGTTTTTAAACTTTTCAAACTGTTCTTTTTATTTTTATATTTATGTAATTCTACTGATTATAATATGAAAATTGAGTACACATTTTAGAAATGATGTAACAAGATTAGTAAGATTGAATTTTCAATATAAATTATTTTTTTGTATTTATGTTATTTGGGGACTAGTCTGATCTATTGACAAAAGCTGACATAAAATAAATATTACAGTTATACCAGAGTAACCTATACCAAGGAACCTATTTATATTTGTAAATCTTGTGGTATACTCTATATTCAGTATAGGTTACGTACTAGACATATTATGACTGTAGATCACATTAGGCTAATCTCAAAGAAGTCCTAGTTTTAGATATTAAAGTTTTTAAAAGTTGTTATAGGTAATTTTAATTTAATTGTATTTTTTAGGGTACGATGTGTGTGGTCTTTATGGTTCCCTCCCTACTGTTATTAATTCAAATGAAGAGACGAAAATGATTCAAAAGTTTTTAGATTCTGTGGGTGTTGTGCAGCAAATTAAAACACCCAAGCATAAAGAGTTTGCTACTTTTGAAACACGTTTGAAAACATTCGATAAATGTGAGAAAAAACTAAAACAGGATACTCATGCACTCTGTGAAGCCGGTTTCTATTATATAGGTAAATCAATTGCGACCGTGTGTGTGTCAAATTAACATGGTTGATGATATTATTGTTTGTTTTATTTCATTTTAGGTGACGGTCAAGATGATCAAATGTTGTGTTTTTGCTGTAGTCAAGGTCTTAAGGACTGGGAAGATGAAGATGAACCATGGACAGAGCATGCTCGATGGTCACCAACATGTAGTTATGTGTTGCTGAGCAAAGGCAAAAGTTTTGTAGATGCTGCATGTGGTGTGAAAAATGATGTCCCAAAAATCAATCAAGAGGTAATAATTACTTAAGTTACATGCGAGACAAAAATATTGGAAACATTATAAATGAATTATAGGAATTATCGAAGTTGATTGCTGAACATAAAGATGTTTCTATTCTTGAAGAGAATAATATTAAAGTTAATTCAACAAAAAGGTAAATTTAATTTTATCAAATTAAATATATATATATATATACACATATTTATTTATTTATAGCATATTAGTAATTTCATAACAAAAGCTGTAATTCGGGTATTCATGAATTTTTATAAATTTTCTTTGTTAAATTTGACATATAAACTTAATGTAGTTATCTTATTATTTTCAAAGTTGAAATTTTTAATTCTAATTCCTTTGAGTTTAAGTAGTTTTACACAATATTTCTTTTTATTTGTTTTAATTAGGTATCATATCATCAACCAAGATCATAAAATGAGGTATAATAACCTTGAATTAAAAATGTTTAATAACCCTTATTTTAAAATTTTATCATTATATTCGTACTGACAATATTAGTGCACTACAAAAATTATTTTTTTATCATTTTAATTCATTTATTTATTTAATGCATTTTCGATACATGTTAGACATTTATGTAATATCTAAAATTAATTAATTACACTGAAAAAGCTTTATTTATTTTGAATTACCTTGGCACTATTTTTTTTTTGTAAAATTAACACATTCATGGATAATAGACAATTTTTATAATTTAAAACTTCATTTTTTTTTTTAGAAAATATGATCATTCAGAAATTACCGACAGTAATCAGATTAAAACATCTTTGTCTGAAATAAATTTACGTGACACAACTCAACATCAGCAACATGATCCTAGTACAATGCCTGATTCTATGTTGTGCAAGATTTGTTACAAAGAAGAAATGAAAGTTGCTTTTATTCCTTGTGGCCACGTTATTGCTTGCATTCAATGTGCTATGACCTTGGATCAATGCGCTGTATGTAGACAGCATTTTAGTATGGCTATGAGGGTGTATGTAAATATTGACGAAGAAAAAGATGAAGATTTTGAACAGTTACCCTGCAGTTCTTCACAGTGTTCTGACGAACCATTAGATCCAATGCTTTGTAAAGTGTGTCACAAAGAAGAAATGCAAGCAGCATTTATACCCTGTAGACATGTATATGCTTGTGTTAAATGTGCTACCGAAATGCACGACTGTCCAGTATGTTCTGAAGCATTTTGTGCTACTATGCAAGTGTATTTGTAGGGTACATAAAATCACCAAATGATTTTTGTACTTATTGTACAACATTTGGGAATTTTGATGAACACCAATAAATCTCAATAATAATCAGTATAAACAAAAGTACATATGGAGACAATAGTGATAAGCAACTTGAAACTCTCAAATAGATTAATGTTTAGACAAAATGTCTTTTAAGCATAGTGAAAAAGAATCGCAGAATCATTCGGTTAATACCAAAGATTATATCGCACCGACAAAGAAATAAGACAATTTATTTAAGCGTTGTATAATGGAGGATTTTTTATGTCCATGTGTCAGATTAATGTTTACAAGTTACAGACAATTGTAACTGAGAAGTGAATTTAAAAATATTGTGATGAATTAGCTGTTGTAACCTGTTTACCTCTTTGAGACTTGCGTTTCACTATCTAATTATGTTGTAGTCGAGTATATTTCAGACAACATTCACATTTATTATCATGACTCTAAGCTGTATTTTAGTATGTTAAGTCAAAGTGTATAAACCCCTCATTCCAAACGCATTTTAAAAATAATCATTGTTGTAGGTGGCGTTTTTAATGAATTTATTTTGAAGATGGGAAAAATTATAATAATTTTTCTCATTGTGTAAATATTATGTGAAACCATTCTAGTCCTAAATTATAATGTGTATGGTTAAATGTAGTATTAAAAATTTTAATTTAAAATAATAGTGCATATAATTGGGTTTAAATTCGGAATTGCTATGTTGTATTGTCAGTACTCTGACAGCACATTAGGTACATAGTTACTTGGATGTTTGAGACTGATTTTTTAAGACCAAATTAATGTCTGATGAATTGTTGTTAAGGGATGATATATTATGGGTATAATCTTGGAGCTGTTATATGTATTTTTTTATATTCATTCAATTTGAACTTTTTTTTCATTATTTTTATTTCCATTTTTTTGCACTATGTAAGTTTTACAGCTAAACAAATAATTATAGCTTTAAAGCAAGTAATCCCCAAGTAATGTAAAGTTTCTTTGTAAATACACATTTTGTTTTTCTTTGATTGCTGTTACAAAAATATTAAAAATAAAAATCATTAATTTAGTGGTAAAAGAAAGAACCTATTATTATTATAATAAAATAAAAGTATGATTTTAAAACGAGATATTTTATTTATTATATACAACTTATTTTCCAAACGTTGCCCTATTTTGTTTTGAAAATTGGATAAATTCCAATGATTTTAATATGTGTAACGTAAAGTGCATTTTCAGTATGTGTGTGTTTGATCATTACTGATCATTCTCGCCATCTGTACCCACATGCACAGCATTTATAGAAAACTGTCATGGGCTCGTCAGCTGATCTAGTTTGAACTTGTAAAAAGTAAGCTCTGCTGTGATTGCATGAATTACAAATAACATCAATTGAATCCACATTTTCCCAAGCAGCTTTTCCTCCCAATACCGAGTCTATTTCCTAAAATGGTAACATTATATACTAAATTGTATTATAGATTATCATTTTTTGACTTACAATTTAAAAAATTACAAACTCGTACATATTTATTATTAATGTTAACCAAAATGATTTTAATATTTACTAGTAATTTAACATATGTGTAATGTGTAGTCTTAGAAAGACTTGTTGAGAAGTATGAATTTCAACCTAAAGATATTTGTGATCAATCATTCTGGGACGTATTTAATTTTAAAAATAATTAAAATATTGAAAGGTATTTAAACTTAAAAACCAAGTTTCTTGGTTTTTAGACGTTCATATTTCTAAAACTATTTGCAATGATATTGGCATGTATTTTATAAGAGGGGGAAACTGACATACATTGTTTAAAGATTCTGAATGAAGTAATTAGTAAAGTATATACTTGTAAGTTTTACAATTGCTCTCATTTTATTATTAATAAACTAATACTTTAAAAATTGACGTATAAAAATTAAAGAATTATTTTGTTTCTCATTGATAATCAAAAATAAACATTTTACTTTAATACATTTTTTTTTAATTTGTGAAAAGGATTTTTCTTATTTTTTAGGGAGTAAACCAGTTACATATTTATAGTTCGAACTGAAAGTAATATATCCACTTGAGTATGGATATTTCATAATATATGTTAATTTTTTATTTGTGTAATATAAGGTACAAATAGTTGCAATGATGATTTATTAAAATGGAATAAATATTAAATAAAAATAATAACTACGAAATTATTTTCAAGTAGTGATCTTTTAAAAAATTATACTTAATGTGCGTTTTTTAAAAAAAATGTTTGCATAAATGTATTATTAAACTGTGTAACAAACAG
Source organism: Geopemphigus sp. TES_GeoC_2020 (assembly GCA_025469175.1). NCBI lineage: Eukaryota > Metazoa > Arthropoda > Insecta > Hemiptera > Aphididae > Geopemphigus > Geopemphigus sp. TES_GeoC_2020. The sequence goes on from JAIPRN010001802.1 coordinate 24,609, forward strand.
TTAATTTTATTTTTATATGACAATTTGGGTATCATTGAAAAAGTCTTAAATGTACTGTCATAATTAACATCCGGCCTTCAAAAAAAATTAAATCAATAGTAGTGCTTAGTAAATATATTAATTCAACTGTATATATTTTATACTTATCAGCAAGTAAGGTAAAATTAAACTCAATATTTTAAAATTCAAAAATTTGTTTCTATTTCTTTCAACTCTATTAAAAAAAACTTCAATTGAAATTTGATTTTATCATCGTAACGAAATCAAATTGAATACAAAAATTTCAAAATTTATATCTCGAATATACTTTAGTGTGCTCTAAATAGAATTTGAATTTTAGTAAACAAGAGTAATCAGTAATATATGTTCAAATTGTACAAATAATACCGATAATGATATAAATTTTTACTTTTAGTTTATAGAATGACCGGGAGGCAAGCGTAACATTCTTGATGACCGAGAAGTATGGACACACAAGACACTTGTGTCTAATTTCGCCCACGTATTCGTCCAGGTGGAGCAAATTGGAACAATTTGGGCAAAAATCCATGTAGAACATGCTGCTTTCGTTTACTACTTTGCTGGTCATTTTGCTAATGGTGTCAAATCGTTGTTCGAGGAATACAAAACAAAAAACTGGCCGCAGATACTACGAATTTTAGGCGTAAACCACGAATAACAAAATAGTTACAAATTTTTTGAAATTTTTTACTTAAGGAATATGGCGGTCGATCGCCGGCCGGATCGTCATCGTTCGGAACAATGATAACGATAAACTACGAGCGCCACAGTTTCCAAATATGGCCTTCCTTATGATTGTATGCTATGGTTTGACCATGGCGGAACAAATACGGAAAACAGTACGTTGGTGGTACCGTGGGGAGCCGAACCGATTGGTAGCACTGGAACACTTGGCCAGACAACGAGCGCTCCCGCTGGGGTCGGCAGGCGGTGCCGGATGAATGTGACGCCATTTTATGTCGGTTGCCGACGAGCGATTATTTCCGCATTGGTTTTTGTCACGCGTTCCCGAGTCGTAGTACTTCCATATTTCCCGTCCGCGTATTGCGCGCTTTTACGGCGTAATCGCCGTCGTCATTGTAGTTTTGGTCCGCAGAAGCCGTCGTGTATACGCCGTGTCCACCAAATAACCCGATCGTCGGTGATGAGCTGCTGTTGAACTTATCCGGCCTTTTTTCTACCGGTCCGATATCGAACGCTCGAACCTGCCCCAAATGGCTGCCAACAATTATTTCGGATTCACGCACGGCGGCACGCAATACGCGTAAGTTGTGTGTTATATTTTCAGTGTTCGACGAACCTGTCAGTTTTACCGTTTTGAATCGTTTTTTCCGTGATCACGGTACTTCAGGGGTTATGTATTCCGCGTGAGAAGTTTATCGGTTTTCCGCTGAAAACGTGTTTTTTGTCATTCATTCTTGTGATCGACGTGGGTGTACTGTCACATGCTACGTAATTTCGTCAATGTTATGACATATAAATGAAATATTGGCAATTATTTGGGGAACGTTATTTGGGTCGTTTGTAATACTACGTACTTAATTTTTGATGGTAAGAGAAGAAACCTCCAAAATTTCATTGCGTCTGGTCGTTGCGATTTTTATGTATCTATGGCCTCCGCTATTCATTAAATTACGAGATTATTGAGTTATTTTTTTATAATCTTTATTTTGCCTCGCTTTACACCTGTACCAATATTTGTATCTAGCGTTGGTGTTGGTTTTTTGTATTTTGTTTCTCGGTTTATGTTGTTTAAATGATTGATACACAAACTGTATTTGAGAAAAATCATTAATATCATTTGGCGGTTATGTTTAGTTTCGTATTAAACATATTAATCGTCGAGTAATTTTTTCTTTGTTTTATCATTACACGTGAGCGCTATTTCTAGTACTCTTAAATATAACCACTTTTTACAATTATTTTTTCCAATATAATTTTATTATTTTAACATTTATTTATAACTTATTTCTTCAAACTGTCCTATTATGTGTAATGACCATGAGTATTAATACATTATAAATGTGATTTTACAATGCTTGTTTATTTCAATTGTGATATTTTGTTTAATTTCAATTTTAACTTTATCAAGATTTACATATTATTTGTATATATAATTTTATTTTTCTAGAAATTATGTAAGCATTAAAGTATTCTATGATATGTTGATAAAATGAAAGATATACATTTTATTCTGTTAGTTAAGTAAAACTAGATTATGATATATAGATGTTTTTCAGTACTGCTACTGGGTACCAGCCTGCTCCACAAGCAGGTTATGCTGTGCAACCAACTACTTATACGACTCCACGAGCTGCTGCAACGGCATATGATGTTGCATCTTATCAAACAGCTGCAGCTACCCAATCTGCGTATGGTACGTTATTTTCTGTGGATATAAGTACATTATGAAACTTCTTGTCTGTATCAAATAATTCAATATTAATGTACAATCTATTAACAAAGAATCATTTTTTCACCTACAGTTACGAATAGTATGTATGGCGTATTAATTGCTGCCAACTATATTATTGCCACTGATGAGAATGATTTATTATTTTTTTCTTATGAACTTCTCGAGTGTTTACATAATCTAAATTGTACAGCGTATAATAGCACAATACTGCGTAAAATCCATTATTCGTATCTTATTTAAAAGTATATGTTGACATTGGATTGGACCAGTTGTTGGACAAGTGTGCTTTAACATTGTTTTGTGGGGTTGTTTAACAGTAATAGTAAACTTAATTTTGTGGTGGTACTTTATTGTTTTGCATAGTGTTTATTTTTATTTGTATTAATGATATTTGTAATATCGTGAGGATTTTGAGGTGTAGCTAATTTGTTTAATAAATATTATTACTCGACTAATATTAAATATATGTATATACATTTATATAGTCAATTACATTTTTTTTTTTTTAATGAAAATAACTATCTAATGTATGTTTTAGCAAAAGCGGCTTACAATACTACAGCTTATGACACTAGGCAGAATGCATATGCACAACAAACCTATCCAACTCAACCACAATATGCACCATACCAAGTAAGTGTGAATATTAGGTACTATATTTACAATAAATAAATATTAGTATGTAGTTTTAAATTATAATTATTTAAGTATTTTCTGTTACAATGGTCATATAAATTTTTTTTTCTATCATTTACTCTATAAATATCATAATTATATTTGCACAATATGTTATGTATACAATATATTGTGATGTAGTTACACTTAATTTTTTATGAAAATATTCACATATTTAATACAATTGTTATTTAGTTATAGTTATGGTCATTTAGAAAATAATGTGTTACATTTAGTGATGAAATAAATTAAGAATGAATATTATGATTAATAATATTGGCTTAATCTTTTCTGAAAATGATAATCAAAATGTTAAATTGGTTTAGAATTTAATTTTAAATTTATATAAGTATAAAGTACTTACTATAATTAATATTTTGACTATCTATAAATTCAATTATACATACGAATCTTATGATTTATTCATAATATTGCTTTATTTGAAAAATTTATTTCAATTAATGTGTAATTGTGAAATTTACATAGCATACACATTTTAAATCTTGTAATAGTATAGAAACAACTATTATTTATTACTTATTTTGAATGGTATTATTTTTAATTATGAAAGTTAAGATTAATAATATGGCTTAATATTTTCTGTTAAAATGGGTTTTAACTCATTTGCATATGTACATTGGTTTTTCATTTTTATATTAGCTTTAAAAAATATTTATAATTATTAATTAAAACATTTTTAAATGTAAAGGCAGTTACTACATATACCACTGGAGTTGTTCCTAAAAAACAATGTCAAGCTAATGCTGCTGCATATGCTACCAGTTCTGCTATGCAACAAAAAGTCACATATCCAATTCAATCTGCAGCAGTTACTCCTCAGGCTACTAATAAAGGTATTATGTTATTATTATTTTAATAAATAAGGTTTAATGAGTTTAAAATAATTGTTATTACAGTACCAACTGTTCTAGGATATGAAGCAGTGTATTCAAATACTAACTTTCCCACTCAAAATCAAAACCAAGTACGAACTAATAATGCACAAAAAAGACAGAATTGGTTTAAAAAAAGTACTACTGGATTTGCTGGAGGTGCTAAAGGTGGAAATCGGGTAGGTTTTGCCAGTCGATCTCAAGAAATTCATTATTGTGAAGTATGTCGTATTAGCTGTGCTGGAACTCAGGTCATTATTTAATTTTAGATATTTTAAGAACAAAAATATTAATGTTTTTTATATTGTTTATTTTAGACTTACAAAGAACATCTTGAAGGACAAAAACATAAAAAACGTGAAACAAATTCAAAAGTATCGTCCTCGACTACAATTGTTAGTAAACCTTCAACAAATCCTGCTACAAAAGTATTCCATTGTGATCTCTGTGATATTTCTTGCACTGGGGCTGATTCATATGCAGCTCATTTAAGGGGTTCAAAACATCAAAAAGTAAATGTTTTCTACATTTTACAAAAAATAATTTATTTAGATCATAAATATAATGATGATAAAAATACTATACCCAGCTCTCTGAAGCATACATGTTGATTAAAGTTATCTGATATTTGGTATTATATTATTTAGTTTATGAATTTATATTTATCCAATTATTTTTCAACTTGACGTATATAAGATTTAATAAAATATTTAATTTATTTGGATCATAAATATAATGATGATAAAAATACTAATCCCAGCTCTCTGAATTAATTCAAATGTAGAATTTTTGATTAACTGATTATTTTTGGTCCAAAATTAAAAGATACAAATGTATTATTTATAGAATCTTCTGATCTATAAGTTGGAATAAAGGATTAGCAGTTTTTTAAAATAATGCATTATAATTTTGATGATTTTATATTTAGCTGTCTGAAAAATAAATTGTGATTTAATAATCTGGTTATTTATAATATTTGTGTAATACTTAATATATCATTATGCATCTACATTTAGTCTGTGCAACAAAATAATTTATTATACTTAGTTTTTTAAAAATGTTTTGGTGTTTGTTTTATCTGATAATTATAACTTCTTAAATATCATTAATGTAAAATAGTCATATTTTATAGTAATGTTATTATGTAATTTTATAGTAAACAACCTATTTTGTTATATATTTTTTGTAAGAATTTTAAAGTTAAAATTGAGTCTTTATATATAGTTCATATACATTTATTTTTACAATCAACAGTATTATTGTTTTATTAAAAAAAATTAAATTTTTATATTTTGGACTTCTGTGCATGTGGTGATAGTACATTTGGTTAATTTATAACCTAATCTTTATGATGACATTATTTTGCTATACCCAGCTCTCTGAAATATTTTGTTGAGATAATGTTCTGAAAGTTTTTTTAGAGTTTTTATTCTTTAGCTACATATTAAAATGTTCGTTAATAATGCATTATAAAAAAATTATTCCATACGCAGCTCTGAAGAAATAGTGTTGATAATATCTGATTGTTATAAATAATGTTTTACGTGTAATATATTGTTTGTAAAAAGTAACATTTTAAACTAATTATTCTAGGTATATAATTTGCATACAAAACTTGGTAAACCAATTCCACCACCTATCACTGAAAATGCTGTTGTTTCAAAACCTGCTGCACCTAAAGTAAATTTCATAGCTGGTATGTATATTATTTTTTCATTCAATTTTTGTCATAATTTAATTAATTTTTAACATAAGTTTTAAATTTGTACTAAAAAAAATTTATTACTATAATTTCTAGCTGGAAAATTGGGCACAGTATCGAAAATTGAATCTAATATCTCTCCTGTTGTTACTGTTAAGACTGAAGCAAAAGCATTACCTCCAGCAGTAACTTCTATAATAACTGGAGAAACCGATGTTTTACTTGTTGGAATGGAATATATAGAAGAAATTAAAGATGAAACTGGTATTTTCAAGATATTTCTATGTTGTCATTTATCTATTCGGTTAATTAATAAAGTACTACTTTCATGTCTGATTAGAAGTCTAGATTAATTATTGCTATATGATATAATACAATATATTCATATACAATTTAATAAAAAAATACTTTTATTTAAAAAATAAAATAGTTCTTAATATTGTTAATAAAGAAAAAGCTAATTTGAATTACATTTTTTATTATTTTAGGCAAAATGATAAGTTTTAACTGTAAATTGTGCGAATGCAAGTTTAATGATCCCAATGCCAAAGAAATGCACATGAAAGGAAGAAGACATAGACTATCTTACAAGAAAAAAGTTGATCCTAGCTTAGTAGTAGAATTGAAACCCAGTTGGTTTGAAGCTCGAAGAATGCAAAAAGATAAACAACACGATGGTTCTAGAATGAGAGATGACCGGTAATATATGTATTATTTTATTGAAATAATATAATTAAGTTAAGATGTCTAAAATTCAGTATTTCTTGACACCCTACTTGAATGTACTTTTGAAGAATTTACATTTTTTTAATAAATCAAATGGATCTTAATAAGTGTTAATTTCTAATAGTTGCCTGCCATATTTGTTATATGATGATCTCTTTTAGATGACGAGTCTGAAATGAAATGTTGGTCTCAATGAAACATATTTTTTGTTTATTTTGGACATAATTTCATTTAATTGATGTCACAATGATACTGATGACTTACAAATTGATTAAATTAATGGGTACTATTTTTAGTATATATATATAAGCATTAAAAAAATAGTATATGATTTATTATATTTTTTCATGATGATTTATTTATGATGACGAGTCTGAAATGAGGTTTTCACCAAAAGAAACATGTTTTTGTTTACTATGGTGATAAACTTCTTTTATTTGAAGTTATTATTATACTGATTTTAAAATATTCTATTTATATAGTACAAATGTGTTATTATATAAAATCAAGTCATAAAACTATTTAATTTTTGTAAATATTTGTTTTAGATCTAATTTTTGGTCGGATCGTTTTATGGATATGGAAGATAGATATTCATGGGAAGATCGTAGACGTTACCAAGAGGAGGTTGAGTATTATGATTGGTGTAGGTCAATGGGCCCAAGAAATATAGGAATGGGTCCACCACCACTTTTTGGTCCTCCAGCAATGATAGGTGCTCGGCCACCTCCACCTCATTTGGTATGTGAATATAATAGAATATTTTTTTACAAAGTTTTTATTTATATAATTTTAGATGAAGTTTGGACTTGGTGGTATGAGACCTCAAATGCATAACTCGATGCGCCGTTATGATACAGTTGATGACAAACATATTATGGCTAAACATTCTAGTCTTTTTCCTAAGCAGAATTCATTAAAAACTTTACAAAAAGCCATTTCAGACACTGAAAAAGCATTGAAATTAGCTGCAGAAGAATTAGTGAAAACTGGTTATTATATTGATTGATCATGTTTATATAAACTTTACGTTAAATTATTATTTATATAGTTCCAGAAGTAGTTGTTACAATTACTGAACCACAATCTTCAGAAACTACTGAAGTAAAAAAAGATCAGGCAAAAAAGACTACTGCAAAGGAAGATGGACGTGACGGATCAATGTAAGAATAAAAATATATAATTAATTATATCTACTATATTTTAAATAATTATTTAGGTTTACATTTACTACTGAAAAAGATGATACAAAAGTAATTAAAAAGATGACTGGTTCAATGCGTGTTGGTGCTCTTTCTAAAGGGTTGTTATTAGTTAATGAAAATGAAGTAGATTTAGTAATTATATGCTCAGTACCACCATCTGTATCATTATTAAATTCAATTGTTGCCATCTTACCTGATAAATTGAAGGTAATGTATTTTTAAATTTTGACTGAAGAATTATAATTATCATTGTCTATCATTTTTATTAATTTTTTTTACAGATTGTTGCTAAAGATGAAACATATGTTGTAAATAAACAAGAAGCAGATGCAAAATTAACTATTGAGACTACTTTAGAAGAAGAGAAATTTGTTGTAAATGTCACTCTTACATCACCTTCAATAAGAGAGGCTATTTTAACTGCAGTGGAAGGAGGTTAGTGGATTAACTTAAAGTATTTATAGGAAATACTCATAAAACAAAATGTAATATTTGAAACATTCACTTATTACTTAAAATCTTAAAAATATTCGGGTATTATGGCCAGGTATGTAGGTAGATTGAGTTAAAGTACTATTGGCATCAAATTAATGTTAATGGTCATTTTATTATGAGCAAGTATAAAAAGTTTTCCAGTTATATGAAAAGGGTTTTTGACCATGTGGTTATGATTGTGTTTACATTTTTATTGACTAAGTTAATGATTAATTACATTTTTTGAAGATAATTCTTCAATTTTGTAAGAAAACAAAACATGTTTAAAATATGGTATGTATTAAATTGAAATGTTTTATTTTGTTATCCAATTCGTAACGTTAATAGAAATATAATCATTTTTTTATGCAAATACATTAAATATTGTACACTTATACATTCGTCTCTGCATACATCTTATCAGAGACTCATCTGTTACTATGTTAAAATTGCTATTTAAGAAATATTGTATAAATGATAAAATCAAGGATAACAAAAGTTAAGTTATATATTTTTTGTATTATAAAAAAATATCAACTGTTTGATTAACACCAAATAGTTACCGAAGTTTTCTGTAGTAAAAGTGTTATATTACGTTTATTGATATAGTAATTGATTAATTAATTTTACATAAGTAAATAGTTTATATGAGAGAAAAATATATATTTTTGGAGAAATGTTTTATGATTTGAGAAAAGATCTTCAAAAAAAAAATCAAACCATGGTTGGGTAAAAATCATTAATTTTATATTTGTTAGGTTATTATCAAGTACATAATTTAGATATATTATGTTACATACATATCAATATAACTTTTAATTTGTGTATATTTTAGTCAGTACAAGTTAATTATAAAGGGAATATTATTAAAATAACACGATTACAATAGATTATGCAAGTTAATAATTTATCTAAGAAAAAAGTACTTCCATATTATATATTGGAATTATTTTTTGTTTTAGACATATATTGTATTAAATTTAATTATGTTGAATTATTTAGGAATATTCAGTTACAAAAAAATTATGTTATATTTTAAATTATATATTATATATTTATGTTAATGGTCAAACACTCTTTGGGAAATAACATACTGAGCATATTTTTTTGTTTTGTTTGGGGTGTTTATTGTAGAAAGCCAACAGATGGAACCAGTGGCCATTGTGCCTGGCGAACATGTTTTGGACAAGACAAAATGTTTGGAAGCATTGGCTGCCATCAGGCATGCCAAATGGTTTCAGGTTTGCCTATTTATTTATTACTTTCCAGCTTAGCAAAATTTGTCATATTTGCCATATGCAAATATGATTTTTTAAATAAAAATTAAATTAAAATAAAGATTTTTAATATATATTTTTATTGTAGATCATAGTATTTTTGTTTTGTTATTATATACATATATATTTCGATTGTTTATACTTGAAAAGTACACAAATGTATAATCGTGTGCTTTGCGGGGCACCTAATTTATAATTGATTATCAACCAAGGGCGGTGTCCCTACAATACACGAGTGTACAAATGAGATGGATGTGTGCGTATATATGTGTTGGATTTGTGAGAATACGTAAAATAAAGTCAAAAGGGGTTTAAATATATATTTTATTCTTGTAAGAAGTGTTATGAACATATTGCTTAATTTGTCCTTAAAATTCCTTTTTGTATTATACTATCTGATGTCATAATTATTGTTTTTCTTTGTATATATCCAAAGCATTATGTTCTAGTACTTTGTATTTGATAGTGTTGAGGTATAAAATTAACTAATAAGCACACATCCTTAGTAATTCGGTATAAACTGTTATTTTTTTGAATTTGGAATGAAATTATTATTAACCGAATATAATGCTGGAAAGTACAAAAAATAAGCATATTTTGCTGCATATAAAGTCCCATTTCGATTGTATTACATATTGAGAAAACATTAATTTATTATACTTAGCATTTTCAAAACAAATATTTGTATGGAATGAGTCACTATACAAACAATATAATACAAATTAAGAATTTTTTCATTATGATTTATTAAAAAAAAAAAAAAATTTTGAATTAAATATATAAAAAGTACATATTTAAGTTATTGATTTGTGTTAATGGCTCATTCAAATTATTTTAATTTAATCATAATTGTATTTTGTTTTTATAATATTTTAGGCTAGATTGGCTGTAATTTCAAATGGTCCTTTAATCATCCGTATCTTAAAAGATTATATCATGAGAGAGCCTAAATGGCACCCCTTCACTCAATGGGTAAGAAATAGAATTAATATTTTTTTAAATTCAATTATAAATATATACAATTTTAGATGTTAGAATTGTTTGTGGAACGTGTGTTAACCAGTGCTTTTCCACCCAATTCACCTAATGCTGCTACTGCAGGCTTGAGTCCTGCTGAATCATTAAGACGTTTCTTAGAAGCAATTGCTAGTGGTGCCTTATTACCGGGCTCCACTGGTATTCATTTAATTGATCCGTGTGAGAAAGATCCCGTTGATGCCTTATCACCGCTTACATTACAACAACGAGAAGATATCACACAATCTGCTCAGGTATTTCTAATTTCTTAGATATAATAGTTATGTAACTAGTAAATATGTTATTAAAATGATGATTTACTTAACCTAGCTCACTCTGATTGACATTTCGTCTTGTTGATGCTAAATAATATTTATCTGACTACATATAAACAAGAATTATGATCAAGTTTGAATTTTTTAAATTTAAATTCGCACTAATAATAAGATTTTATTAATGCAAAATATTTTTTATTGGATTAATTACGATGATTTATATTAAAAGTATTTTTTTTGCCATGATGAATGTCTTATTAAACCTAGCTCACTCTGATAATTTTGGTTTGATGTATCGTGACATCTCTGAGCTTAAAATGTCTTAGTAAATCACTTTACAATAGATGTGTTTGGTATTTTTTTCTTTGATTTGTATTCCATACTATTGTTCTCATGTCCACTATTTTTAGTGTGAACAATGAAATAAGTAGGGGTTCGAAGTAATAAAATTGTGTTTTTTTTTGGTAACTAGTAAGCAATTCCATTTAAGATTTTACTTACAAAATCTGATAATTTTAGTATACATTAACTAGATAACCTGTAACATGTCATTACTTATTATCAGCGATAAAAGATTATTATCGGTTTTTGAAAATTAAAGAATAATAAATAATTAAATTTTTAATTTATAGAATGCATTACGATTGTTAACCTTCAGACAAGTGAATAAAGTATTGGGAATGGAAATGTTGCCTATCAAACAACAACGTTTTACCCGTAAACGACGTCGTGAAGGTTCAACTGGAGAAGGAAATGAAGCGGAAGACGGTATGTGGTTATTTGATATATATATATGTATATGTGTG
>JAIPRN010001803.1:0-38953 GCA_025469175.1 Geopemphigus sp. TES_GeoC_2020
CGTAGCCAGGGACGAGACAGTGGATGGCGCAGCTCACCTCTTCTTTGGAAAATATTTTAAAATAAAAAATTTTAATTTATAATTCGTACTGTTTATATTTATTCGTAAGAAATATATCGATCTCGTTTATATTTCGTACCTAATATATAACCGTAGTTGTGATCGTAATAAATAGCGTTTTACGATTACGGTCACCGTAACGATAATAGATTTACGCTGAACAATATCGTATTTTGTGTTTTGTTACTGGCATGATGTTAAATTCTTTTTTTGAATACTTTAAACTTATTTCGGATTCGTTTAAACGTTAGACGATATTGTAATTGTGTAATGTGTCTCGCGATATTCTTGGGGACTATAATATTTGTAAACGCTACGTTTTTGCACGTGTTAATCACTCGTGTGGCTTTTCAATAAAAGATAGAGATTACGGAAAAAACACGCGGCACAAAATGTACTTCAAATATACCTTTTATGTACTTGAGTTGTATTTTAAATATTATAATTTTTGTAGTGGCGTGTAAATTTTAAAAAGAATCCTTTATTTATTGATTTCTATACGTTAAGATATATAGCCAAGACTTAGTAGACTTAGTAACTTATTATTGACTAATAAGTCAACGACTTATGCACGATGATATTAAAAACTAATGTTTTTGCCTCGTTCCGAATTAAAATCCAAACTAAGTAGTTACAATTGATAAGAGTGACGACGACGTTTGAGCGCACACGGTAAAAGCAATTTATTAATTTCGTTTTATTCGCCAATACGTGTTTTATTAAAATGAAATTAGTATTGTATAGAGTAATCGACGTAAGTCGCTCGATGGTACGTATAGGGGACGTTTCGCACACGCGTCGCAGGTATATAATTTATATATCCGACGTAGGTTGGACCGCGTCCAAATTCGAAACGGCCGCTAAGAAAACGCCGTAAAGTTCTTGCCAAAGATTTTCCACCGCTCTCACCCCTACCCCACTCCTTCCATCCAAATACCGTAAGATAATATAAATATACGAGCCGTACGGGTATGAGCCGGTGGGAAAAGGGCATCGTCCGTTTATCAACGAGCGATAAACAATTAATAAACGCGGTATTTGAACCGTTGTACGCTTCGGATAAAAGGCTTTTCTTGTCGCGCGAAATTCGCCGGTGGGAAGAAATAAGAATAGATCGCGCGTTTAAATCCGGAATATTTGAATACGACGGTTCCGTGCGAACGTGAATACCACGCAACAATCACATTTTACATAATACAATGCACGTAGACGGGCGATCCACCAACACACGCGTATCTCGTGTAACGTTGACCGATAACATTTTCCTGTCTGAACTAAAACTATAAATCATAACATCGGGTTTGGTGATCATCGTGCTCATTGTAGGAGGCCTTTTTCTTCGATACAACCGCCCGCCACACGGCCATTTAATATTGGCGAACTAAATTTAACGTACCTATCGAAAGTTACTTCGATTTCGTGTTTGATAATGTAATTACGTTAAATTACATCTAATTTCCTTATTTCGATTATTCCCATAATCGCTCCGGAACTATAGTTATTATTATTCAAAATGCCTAAAACCATCCCTGAACAACTCGTATTTAACAGGGCCGTTACAATCTCGTCGTCCCGAGACGTTCTTCCGCGTTCCACGACCCTGCGGCGTATTGTTGTCGTACGTAGTTGCTACGCGCGATCGGAGTATACGCAATCGAATTTAATCGTACACGCGCGCCGCGAGAGACGGACTTTAAGTTTATCAATTCAATTATATATACGACGGTGTTCTACGGACTTTCCGTGCATAAGGTACTACGTTATACCGGAACAGTAGACACGTATATCGGCAATATGTGCGGTAACCGACGACGAGTCTGACGGCGCACTCTTTTACGCGTTCGATAAGTAAATTGCCGGTTGGAAGGATATGGTTACGGTGACGATAACTGTTAAACGGCGAGGATTTCCCGGACGTAAAACGTCCCGAACGTACAGGACGCCGTCAAAGTTTTCTGTCGATTAAAGCCGGTCTTGTAACGGCCGGAACAGGTTCGCAGCGGCGTTTACGCGACACTAAATACACCGATTGCCGGGGCGAAAAGTGGCGGTAGCCGAGTGCCATTTACTCGATTGCACTCGGTTAAGTGCAGTGAAAAGAGCAATCGAGTTTTCCGGTTTTTACGCGACGACGGTCATTGGCGGCCGAGTTGATTTCCTCACGCTGTGGTCGGCGGTACGGCGGGGGGGAAGAACAACGGCGGATGTCGTATTGTTATTAGCGGCGTTGTACCGTAACGCGGAACGCGTCTTGTATCGGAAGTGGCATAATTTTCGTTTTTACCGAGCGTGGCACGGGCGAATGGGAAACGTATTATAGAGCCGAGACCACCCTCCGTTTCCACCGCCGTTTGACGGATATCGCACGTGTTTTTCGCGCCTGGCGTGTACATGCATTTAATATGAATTCACGTGGAGTGCACAGCGCATCACGCGTGCAGACCTTCCAAGCAACGATAAATCACGCGAACGAACGACGTTTACAAAACGAGAAGAAAAAAATACATTCATAGACACACATATACACGGATATATATATATATATATATATATAATCGAATATCGCCCACGCTATATAGGAGAAAACAAAAGTAGGAAGGTCGTAAATTATCGGTATTATTATACGCCTAGGTGACTGAGTGTGAGTTAGGGGGCTTATTTTATAATAATATATATATATGGCGTAAACACCGCAGTTGTTAAATAAACGCGCAAACGCTAGGCCAACCTCGGCGCCTGCGTTCCCTCACGTCTACGCACCTAACCGTGGTACTGTCTTATCGGCGTCCGCGCGTTCGAATCGCCGCATTCATTATCGCTCGCAACACCGGTGCATTTCCTGACCACGTTGTAGGTAACAATACAACGAACGCTATACACACACACACACACACACACACACGCTTACGTCGTTTTACGCGATACACTTCTTCCGGCGTCGAACCTAAGCCGACCGCGTGGACTACGACCACGGGCGTTAACGGACGGGCCGAGATGGCGGCCACGATTAAATAATATCGTACGCGTTTAGCGAGAGATGCGTTTTTGAAATTGCATAATACACGAACAGCTTTTGCGATACCGCCATATACATATATAACTAGTTCTGATATATGCAGGCGTATAATTTCCAACCCTTCGTTTCCTTCTCCGGCGGGTCAATTTTGCCGCATAATCAAAGGGCCGAATATCCCCACGCCCTCCGCTCGGCCGTCCCCGCAATCTCCGCGGCGGCAATTAGCCGATTTATTATTCAAATGATATGCAGACGGCGGTGTTCCGACGACCTTTGCAACACTCAGGGAACCGATGACCAGAGTGGGTTCGCGTACAACACACACACACACACACACACATACAATATACGTTATGTAAACAATGTCTTTATTGTCGCGGCGTCGAAAAATGTTTATCATAAATATGTAAAATATTTTAATTCGAGTTGACCGACAAAATTAACGCATATACGTTCCGACGACGAACAGCAGAAAACTAATCGCTAGTGACGACTCAATTAGCGTCGATTATTCAGTTAATAACAGCACAAGCACTGTTTAACACCAACTACGGTAGCGGACGCCCGTTTTATTTTATTTTATACGTCGCTCTTTTCAGGTTAACCAAATGATTGATAGTTAGAAACTATTTTTTCACCTTCAAACAATTTCGATTGACATCAATTTATAAAGTATCTTAAACCTGTCTACCGATTTTTTCGATTTATAAAGTTTACTTTCTCGTAAATTGTTTAACGTCTGTACGTAACTAAATCTGAAAATCGACTAAAAATTTAATAATTTGGTTAATAAAGCTATATTTTTCGTTCTAGATAATTCGATAGACGATAACGGATTCAGGTACGGATCCTTGAGCATTTAAAAGTGAACGGTTAAAAAAAATCGATAAAAACAATTAGATTGTAATTTAAGTAGAGAAAGACAGAGAGAGGAAAGGATTTGTCGTCTTCGACAAGTTTTTTCACGATAAAACATCTCTATCACCGTAGAGGACAAATTTTACTGAAAAACACACACGTTTCGATTTGTCCGCATGGTTAATCCGAACGAAATACGGAGTTTTGTTAATGACAAATTTTAATTGAAAATCCGCCACACAATGGTGAGTGTGGTGTATAGGTACACACGAAATAAACGGTATGGGAAACAATGACGATCATATATACATACGCGTTAAACAAATTTTTCTACGGTCGGCAGATGAACAGTGGTAGCGACTGGAACGGAATTGGATTTAAAAAAAAAAAACAGACGACTAAGGTGGCCAATCGACCATTGGCGGGGAAGGCGCACGCGAGAAAGGGCGGTTGCCTTCAACTCGGGCGATAATCGTATTTCACGTTTAATGATACGCGCGCGTGTTCCCGAATACGTACGTACACACACTCCCGCAATATATACCTATACACTTTTTCTCCTCGAAAAATATATACATATATTTTATATACTGGCTCGATGTTATTATTTCCTTGGCGTAGCAGTCCCCTCGATGGCGGCACTGTTTGTGTGTGTGTGTGTGTGTGTGTGTGTGTGTGTGTGTGTGTGAAGCAGTAGATTAAGCCAACAAATGTGTACGTACGTCGTGTATGGGCGTGCGGGGCGTGCACGTGCATATGTGTGTGTGTGTGTGTGTGTGTAGGTATGGATATGTGTATTTGAGGAGAGAGTTAGTGGAAGAGAGAGAGTGAAAAGACGAGGGGAAGAATGGATATTATTATTATTATGGTGTGTATATATATGTAGGGATGGGAAAAGTGTAAGTCGTGTGTGGGTGAATTTGGAGGAGAGGTCTACTGGATTGTCGCATAGTGTATGGCACAGTTCCAAGATTCGACCGGGCTTTGTACATGTGTACGCGTGTGTGCATAATATATATATATATATATATATCAGATACCTATACAAGTTTGTGGGTATATGTGCACGCGCTTGTGTATGTATATATATATATATATATATATACTTGTATGTATGTGTACGTGCGCCCGCGTTAGAATGGACCTCGCCCGGTTTTTTCGGCAAAAACGTACCCGGCGATGTCGGCGGCGTGCCTTCACCGCCGACGTTTTATTCCGCGAGTGAAGAATGCGCCGCCTTTGGTGCGCGTTCATGAACATTATTCATCTCCTTTTCCTCCTCGTCATCTCCGTCGTCGTATAACAATATATCGTAAAATATATTTAAACATTTCTAGATCGATAAACATGTCTGGGGGTCGACTCTTTTTGTACGCGTTCTATTATTATTATTATTATTATTATTATAAGTTTTATACTCTTCGTCGTACCTATTATGCGTAAGTGCCCTCCCCTACTTCTTTAGACACACACACACACACACACATCTATCAACCTCAACTTCCGAAGATCACGCACCGTGCATAATTATTATTTGTGATCACGGAAAAATTAACGTTCCGATAAATAACAACAACAACAAATACGTCCACGTTCCATCCGCGTATTGTATAATATACTCGGGGAGCTGAACGTTCGTGTACGAATATAATAATAAAAGTAATAACGACAACGGCGATACGAATCGAAAGTCGTTTGATTTTTGTGCGTATAATACAATAAACTCTAGACTTAACGACTGAGAGTCCTTTGTTTGTATATAAGTGGACTATTGATAAACAACGGCGCACGAACGTCCCGAATAAACACGATCGATGGAAGGACGATGGTGGTATGCTTGTTTTTAATTATACGTTATATTAAACAAAAAAATCGTTCGGATTATTCGTCGAAAATTCGAAACGCCTCCTAATTAGTCAAACGGTTCGTCTTATTATATACAACTGTATTATATATAACTGTCCGTTTTGCCATTCGCCGACCTACTACAAAACGGTTACTGGATATTACCAATAAAAACCGTACGAACATTGATGTCTAAATCATAACAATACTCGCGTGGTAACAGATGTTTTCCTTTCTATTTTTCATTTTCCGTTCTTCACTTTTCATTGAATTCTAATAAAACAATAACCGACGGCAACGTCAGCAGTATTGGTATCATATTAGATATGATTCCCCGTTCCGGTTGTATTTTTTTTTATTTCTTAATACTAACTTATGAACGATAAGGCATGCCGGTATTCGCCTATAGACTAATTTAAGAACAACCGTAAGTCGATTTTATGAATACCGGAACCACGAAATCATGTAAGATTTCGGTATATTTTGTCAAAAATAAAAAAAAAATTTTTTGTCAACGGATATTGTATAATCTATTTGTGCATAGCAATAGAATTTAAATCTAACCGATACCAATAGCCAATAACGGGTTTCCCTCATTTAGCCGTAAAAAGTGACTATTCCGAAAATCTTTTAATTAATAAAAACTGCGCTGGTTCTCTAAGTGATAATGAGTCAGGACAGTATAAATTGTCTTTGTCCGTTCTTTCTCACTCTCTCTCTTTCTCTATTTGTTTATCAATCTAATTCGGTAAATACGTCGGCGAGTCTCGGACAAAGCTTTTTAAATCTCGATACCCATAATACATGGCGATCGGTGAGGTGGTGGCGAGAGGCACACGACGACTATGTGTCCCGGGGAGGCTCGTACGAGATTACTGTTGGCGCCAATGATTTTCCGCCCGCGCGTTCCATCCCAGTCGTTCCACTACTCATTCGTCCGTCGCTTTACTCAGAGTTTCTTTATTTGCGCCATTTTCCCTTTAAACTCGTATTCTTTTCTCTTTTTGGTACCACTATCTGAATATAACAAGACCACCGCGCTCCGCCTTCCGAATACTCCGACGTGTACCCATAGTAAATTATCCCCTGCTGAGGCGATTCTCGCATCCCTTTGGCGTCGGCACGACTGTGCTCGACTGTGTCTCTCATATATATATATATATATATATATATACATATGTACGCGTGCACACGACTAATAGTCCCCAAAAGTTCAAGGACCTATTTCGTTTCGTATTTTTTCTTTTTTCCCTCCTCCTCCCGTCCGATTTACATTGCCATCACCGGTGTATTTCAATCTCCTGAAAGCAATAACGAACGAGCCCACTTTTAATTCAATATACACAAGTATATTTATATCCATGTCCTCTGTTCGGACGTATACGCGCATGTAGAAGACACGTACTTGTTTCGTCCCTTCCCCTTCACACCTTGTACATTTGACCCAACCACCTGGTCATCCGCGTTTTAAATTCAATTTTAAACCGAAGCACTTCCTCCCGAATCTAATTTGGATACCAAATTAAATATTTGTACGATTACGTCGACTTTTAATAATTAAAAAAAAAACCCATTTTGCTTCGATTATAATATAAAAATAGTTATACATTCGAGGACTATGGGTACATCTTAATTAAAAGTTTAACCACATTACATTCGCCCTAAAAATACAGGAATTACTCCATATTTTATTCGTTTAATTATTTTTTTTTTTTGTAACACGCGAATAGTTTAATTTATTTGAAATTAGTTTTTTCGTCAATATAAACTCTTTTTACCGAGTACAACATTTTTACGTGCGGCGAAACTTTTAAACACAAAATATAAAGTTATCGAGTTAATATACATATTCGTCAACATTCACTGAACGCGTATATTATATTTCAAATTTCCGACACACCGTCTGTTTATAGTTTACCTGGGCAATGTACGATCACGACAAAGCAGTAATAATTGGAACGTATCTCTTTCATATCTGTCAGCCTCACAATCATATTCAAACAGCTCTGACACTTTTTATCCACCACGCTACCACAATGCGCTAACAGCCTAAACGCTCCTTACCTGCTGAAGTAATCAAGAGCAAAGAACATTGTTCTATTTTTTGGGATACAGTTTTCATTATAGCTGGGACTATTATTAGCCATCAACTCCCAAAAAAAAAAATTCTATTTAAGTAAATTAATTAATTCGTAATTCAAAACGTAATTAATTAATACATTTCTGGCATATCGAATTTTTTCCACGCGACCAATAATTTAATTAAGAGTTAAGGTCATTTTTATGAATTTCGTAATACACGTAGAGATATTATTTATACGTTAAATTTTGTATTAAATTGTCGAATGGAAAAACGTCTAAAGTATAGTTTTATATAATTTACTATTGACTGTTTCGGTCAAATATATAAAAGTTGAAACTTACCGAAAATGTAGGTTCAAAAATGTCAAACGCGTAAGGCGCAAATCAATGTACATATAATACTATTTGGTAAAAAAAATTCTGTAAAAAACGTATCGTAAAATTAATTTTTCTATACAAATACGCCAATCCCAAAACAATCGAATTGCGGCTTCTCAATTTATTTAATATTAACAAAATATTCGCGTAACTATTTATTGTCCTATAATCCTTTGTTTTTTGTAATAATATAAAAAATAAATAAATTTCAATATGCGCTTTAAATTCATAAGGTTTTTTTTTATTTTTATTACGTAGTTAATTGCATAGCGTTCTCATTGTTACGGTTATTTGGCTAAATTTGAATTAATTATTAATTAAACCTAATAAAGTCGTTACATTTACACACATAAAAAGCGTGGCCGTATAATATTTCAATAAATATACTGGCGAAATAGCCATTTAATTTGGCTACGACGGAGCTTTTACTAATTAATGACTAATAATAGTTATTCGAGTTGACGTATCACGTTACGTATTATAACTTGGCGTTATAATTACTACTATGACTGTAATAATTATAATGACGATGATGACGATAATAATAATAAAAATGACAAGAATGTATTTCGCATAATGGATAGGCACGTGTATAGTAATTGTGTTTACAAATAACGTAAGCGACGACAATAGACGTTTGACAGTTGAATTATTCCGACGTTATTTGCCGTACGAGGTAATTTATATATATATATATTTAATATATAGTTCGTTCGGGGAACGGGTATTTATTATAGACGCGTAGCGGGTTCGATGGTCGTACACGAAGCAATATCCCTGCACGCGATTAAAGGAATTCCTTCCTACGAACATGTGTCCGATACACCGAGTGCGCAAAAGGGTTGTCTTTGAACATATTACGCGCACGCGGAAGTCTAAAAGATCGCAACGCGACCGACGAGTATCGTCGCGCAGCGTAAAACGGGACGCCGCGTGTTATATAGAAAAGCCGGAAGGGAATTTTTAATCTAACGTCGAATTAAGAACTTTACGAGTATACTGTGGCATTACGCGTCAGAATAACCATAAAACGCGGCCCGTCCTTTCGGTTGATGTTTAAGACGATTCGGTGTACCGGCTCCGTTCGTCGACGGCGGTGGATAACGTTGGTGTGTGTGTGTGTGTGTGTGTGTGTGTAGGTAGGTGGGTGATTTGGGTGGTGCGGTATTGTGCGAAAACAGTATTTATATACGATATCAAATCTCCTTTTGGAAAACCACTCGCTCATTAAATTTCTGCGCGTCGAAGGTCCTTAAATGCGGCGGTATAGGGGTCCATGTTAATTAAAGACGTTTTAATGAAACCATTAAAACCGACGCTGGTTTGACGACCTTTGCACGTAACGAGTTTCTCAGGCTGAAATTCAAACGACCGATAACGTAACCGAGTCAGCGAAAAAGTTCGCAATCGTATAACGCACGGAGAAAACCGATAAACGTCGGACGGGTTGTATAAATAAACGGGTCTAGTATATCTATATATATATAATAACCACTCGTACCCTTTACCTATTACTATGTATACGTTGCGAGGATACAGGACGTTATGTACGACAACTTTACTATATTACGCGAGGGCCGTTCGACATATTTGTTTGTATTCCCAAAGCATAACCCTTTATTCGTCAACACAAACCACCGAATCGTTGTCGGCGACTTCGTAAAAGTATGTAACCAAAACGGTACGAAAAATCGACGGTAGATTGACGATGTCGAATCTACGCTAAACGAGACCAATATTTTTTCGCGTATTTATTTTAAATCTAAAATTTCTACGCTCAAAAAAACTACCGATTGACGTATGATTTGATGACGATACGAAGAAATTATTACGCCTACTCCATTCGTGGAAATAATATTAATTAATTTTTCAATCGGTGTTAAATGTGTCGTAAATTGGTTGGAAACGCGTATTACTATCAAAGAAATATAATAACGGGGACCAATTATTAAACCTATTCGCCGAAACGTTATTGTATATTAATATTTGTACGCTCGGAATCGATTTAAAGTATATTTTCGCGGAATTTCTAAATGTGGTAGTACGTGGCAACGATCGGGGTGGTTTGGAGTAGATTTTGTTCGGTAAATGTTTGTAGGTAAATCAGCCGTCGATACTAATTGATGGATACTAATTGATACCGCGAACGGAAATGTCGAATTACATCACTACGGACTATACAACGACGTGTGCTGGTAACGGGGTATCTACTATCTACTGTTCAATGCTGACGGAGAATGATCTGTTACACGCAACACGCTCAACTCTCGGGACAGTTCCCTCTGCTTTCTTCACCTGTTCGTGAGTGAATCTTTTCAAAACCTACGTACCTCTCTCTCTCTCTCTCACTCTTTCTCTCTTTTTGAGTAAAAATTTACTACTATTCAACGACGAGGGAAGGCGGTGACTTACAGCGAAGGGAGTAATTGTGCCTGTATATATATATATATATACAACACACACAAGAATATGTAGGTTTATTTCGGCGGTGTCGATCGATTCAAATTTCGAAATTATTGTATCGTAGCCGCCGTAATCGAATTAAATTACACGATACATCACTGAGTATAAAATATGCGCCGCCGAATGAAAATAACTCGTACGATGTCGATCGTGAAGTACGCTCTGATCTCGGCTACAAACAAAAATCGTATTTTTTTTACGACCCAAACGTTACGCGTTCATTACTCGATTATATATTTAAAACGATCGGAGACGTAGAAAGAATTGTAAAAAACTAAGGTCGAGGGATTTAATTACCGGATGGCTTTTGTTATTAACGGATCAGTGAAAATAACGATAAAACTCCGCGGGACAACAATAAAATAAAAAAACGTTATTTAATCACAATAAAAAACACATACGCGTGCGCGCGCACACGCTTACACGCTCACACAATTATGTTATAAATGTGAATGGAATATTACGCGATTAATCAACGGCGGACCTGACGGCGGTAAACGTCTCGCCCGTGTAATGGTTGCAATCGTCTCACGGACGAACAAAGACAATTCGGAAATAAAACAATCGGCTCCAAGTACATAATCAATGCGTCCGTGTCACGCGGTGTAGCGACGAAAAATCATATCTATTTATAATGAACGAGTCAAGCGGAAAAGTCGCGGGGGAAACATTTGCATGACTAATGACGGCGAAAAAAAGTCGAGTTTATTTATACGATAACCTTGATCCCTGGTGGTATACTACTGGGAGGCGAGGTTTTTTTTAATATTCAAGTCTGAACCATTTTTTTTTTTTACAATTCAAGTTTTAAACGAGTCGGATTAAACAAACCACGCGATAATCGTATTATAAATAAACAATTCTGCCGGACTAACGGAGACTTTTATCGGTACCGTCGCCCATTTTCCTACCGTACACACACACACACACACACACAAAAACGGGGGCACACACTGTTACATCTTTATGTATTATAATATGTACGTATCATCCGCGCCACGACCACTGTCGAGCATACAACCCTGGGGGTACGCGCGCGCCGAGTCCTCGTCCTTATTTATTCATATATGGTCGTAGGATTTGC
Source organism: Geopemphigus sp. TES_GeoC_2020 (assembly GCA_025469175.1). Classification (NCBI taxonomy): domain Eukaryota; kingdom Metazoa; phylum Arthropoda; class Insecta; order Hemiptera; family Aphididae; genus Geopemphigus; species Geopemphigus sp. TES_GeoC_2020. The sequence continues at coordinate 11,787 of JAIPRN010001803.1, forward strand.
AATCCTGGATTATGTGCTGGGCGCGCTGAAGTCGTTCTGAATAATTCAACGATTAAAATCGGAACGAACCGCCTTGTTCCGTTGCAGAAATAAACAATTTATCAGGACGTCGCGGAGAGGAGCACGTATACCTATACATATATATATATATATATATGTACACACACACATACACCTGTTAACATATGCAGTAAACTAATAATAAGAATGGCGCGAGATGAAAAAAACAATTTCATTCGGCGACGGTGTAAACACAGTTTTGCGCAAAATTCGATAAAATATCGAGCGGCGGGAGTGGTAGTCACGGTGGAATGAGAATAAGGGACACGCTGTTGAGAAGGTTTAAATAATATAAAAAATCGATCGTCTATCAGTGGGTATGTGTGTGCGTGTGTGTGTGTATACACACATATACACACATAAATGTCTATCAACTATATTAACTGTGGTCGGTGAATTATTTAGGTCCGATGCACGAGAACGTGCGGTTTATGTAATTATTATTATGAAAAAGCGTGGAAAAGGAATAAAATGTAACGTGCGACAAATAAACTAGAAAATCGTCGTTTTTAGTAAATTGTATTATATGGCGGTAGTTATAAATATAATAATTATAAACGAATTATTATCAATAATAACGCGTTATAAACCGTACCGACGTAGTTATAACGCCGTTATATTTATGGCCAAAACATTATAATAATAATAAATTACATGGTCTGCCAAACGGCAATTTTTTTAACTACGCGGTCAACGATAAAATTGTAGCGATTTAAATAACAGATCCATTACGTCGGTCGCAGTGGACGATTTAATAACCATTGGGCGCGATTGTCGCGTGTACCTACGTTTACGAGTCGTTCCCATGATAATTTGACTTCCAGTTATTAATTCGAATTCGCATTGTGTTTTAACTAACGTGTTAATTATACAGCTGTTTCGATATTTATCGTTTCCTTAAATAGTAAATTCTACCCGCGATCATTTTGGTTTCCGCGCTCGCGGGTATTTTTTCGATTAACCGACTTTTCAGGGATATAAAAAAAAAGCGGTACGTACAAAACGTTTTCGTCGACCGTGTATTGAAAAAGGAATGTAATTTATAATTTTCTCTGAAATTTCACTCTACGCAAAAATTAAGTTATATACATAATGATATACAAACATTCCCTTTACTTTGATGTGGACCATTCTCGATTACTTTTTTTTTCATAAATTATATAAGTTATACTTCGTTTTAATAAAACAAAGACGAACCTTATTAGATTTTATAAAATATTTGCCGATATACCGTTTATTTAAAAATTGACCCCATCAAAATAATTAGTATAACGTGACAATACATTCAGTTTTTTCGATATCATGACGGATCTCTAATTTTGAATTTAACGTTCGAATTTTACATACGAAATTCGACATAATTATGAATATTTATGATTTATGCTCTTAAATGTGTAACGCGAACAAAACAGCGTAATACTGGCACATATACAATATTACCGTTTTGGAATAAAGTCATACCGAGATCAACTCTAAGTTTTTATACATGAATAGTCATCCTCGGGCCACACGTTTTCATGCCAACTTATTCAGTTTCCAGCGATAATAATATATAATAATCCCTAAACTGTTGCCTTAAAGCCATTCGAACCATTAAAGTAACGTCACTTAATGCGCATAAACTTTCTAACATAATTTTCGAAGGGAGTATACTAATAAAGTTATTATACTATATAGCGTAACTTTAAAGTGAAAAAATACATTATTTCGGTTTAATAATAATAGTAATTTAAGTAGATTATCTGTAATATGGAACAGAATAAATTGTCGGCGGACGCGGATAGATTTCGATACGAGTACCGTGTTGTAGTAGCCGATCAAATATTCGCGGGAAATGTTTTCAATCGTTGATTCGGTACAAATCGCTTCCTGGCTAGAAAAAGAAACGTAAATAACGCGAGCGTTTAACGTTATACGATCACAAACGGAAAGTAATAACCGAACACAGTAATTCACGTTTTCGTTCGTAACGGATTGGAAAATGCGGAACATTATTTACCTAAGGACGATCAAATACGAAAACACAAGGAAAAAGCGAAATTATAGACGTCGCTATTAATGGCAATAATTCGCCTTCCCTCCTCATCCAAATTATGTTAAACATAATTTCTTTCCGTTCCGGTTGACCGAACAAAGTCGAGGAGTTCAAATTATTTTTTTTAAAGGGCCGTGGCTCCGGTTTAATGATTTCAAAGCAAAGTGGTATCATTCATCCGATTCTCGGCGCGCAGTCATTATTTTTATCGAGGAGCTCCGACGACTACGAGCGCAACTTCTCGTCCGACTAAGCAGCGCGTTTTGAAAAACGAAAATAAACGATGTTTTATGCGAAAGCCAATTACCTGTATACACAGTGGTTGAGCTTGTATGTACGGGTAGGTTGAAGCTAACGCTAAAAGAAACGCAAGGGGTTCTGATCAACGAGGACGCGTATTTAAGAAATAATGGAAACGCTATCGATTATCACGCGCGCGTCAAATACTAACTTAAATTATCAAACCGAAACATGACTAGCGTATTAATTAATAATTTGCGTTACGAAACGTACATGGGCGTCATGAAAGTACGATACCGACGAAATGCTGTAAAACCAAAAACTTTCTACTTTCAAAAGGTTTTCACTTTTATGAAACATAAGTAAACATCGCGTAAATATACGTCGTAAAAGCGTACATTAATTTTAGTACCTTACAATATTTGCCGTAATTGATTATGATAAACAAAAACAAAACAATAGATTATTTACCGAAAAGCGCGTATCCGTTTTTTTTTGATAAGTCGTGCTTTTCTATGTTCATACGATTTATTATCGCGTTTTTCGAGAGATTTTTTTACGATCAAATTTCCGATTATTCTTAACGAATACAGAACTCGGCGTGTAATTCGAGATTATACCTGTAACCGTTTATTCGCGTTTACCGTAGAACATTAAACGATGAACAAACCATTTCATCGAATTTCAGCTACTTCCAAAACGTTATAGTTTAATATATAAGTGCGTATTTCAAACAGTATAAGTTAAAATACGTGCCACATGTCACGGGAGTGGTACTTATAAATAATATATATTAATTTAGGCGTGCACGTAAATATGGAATAATGTTTTGACTCGTGACTAATTAATTTAAACATGAAGGCAATTATGAATAAATTTTAAATACTGATATTTTATGTTCAATAGATATACGAGCGTAATTGTTGTCGGCGTCCGCGATACATTATGAAATGTAGGTAAACGTGGTATGTCAATTGTATCACGGGCACATTTAATTAAAAACGATATTCCGATATCGTTAATTTCCGGTGCTCGATATTTCAATATCGAATTGTTCGTGCATATTTCATACGCGACGGTGATCGACGATGAATATTTGAAACGACGAGTCGCGCGAAACAAAACCGAAAACATCGATCGGCGCCGTGATTTCGCGACGAATATCGCTCGTAACAGGAGTAATTCGAAACTTACGAAATCGTTAAACTTGTTATTCCACGTCGTCACACGGCTAGAGAAATATTAGACTGCCGATGGAAAAATAGAGAAGAAATCGTAAATTTCTTGTGTACCCGCTAATGATAGAAATCGGTAGAATATACGTGGACTAGACGATTATATAATAATTTGTGTATCGGGAAGTCGTAGACGTCGTTCTTATTCGATGTGTCCGAGTTGGTCCAGCGCGAAAACTGCGATTTCGTTCTTCGGATATAGTAGACAAATAAAAATAATAACAATAACGATAATAAAATATACGTTCCGATTCGTCTTTGAGCGTAATGCGTACTAAGCATCGGTGTGGATGGATGAAGATAAAACACGGATTATTAAAACCCTCTGCCGTTATCAATACGCCGACCTAGACTATATATATATATATATGTGTGTGTGAGTGTGTGTACATTGTCCTTGACGATGGGTAGACACGCAAACGAAGCGATAATTTATTGTTTTTTATTATTTGTCTTTGTTCCCTTTGATTTCAACAGACAATAAAACGGAGAAAACTATTCGATCGCAACTTTCGCATTTATTACTGTCCGTCCGATTAACTCGTACACGACAAAAGTATTTGCGTTCGAAATTGGTAATAAAAAGGCGCGCGTTGCTGGTCCTAGGGTGAACGAAAAACTAAGAGGACACACACACACACGCGCGCGCGCGCGCACACACACACATTCACACACACATTCACACACACACACATACACACACACACACACGATAAAATCACCTATCCCTAATTTCAATTCCGACGGACAATTTCGCGTATATATCCGCACGTATTCGGTTCTTATATGGTCGTTTACGATAATTAAGCTGTTCCGGCGGTGCCTTATAAACGATTGCACGGGGCTCCAAACAAGCAATTTAGCTACAGTTGTGCGTTGCGAGTACACCGTGCGCCAAGTATTACGGGTAAGGTTACAATAGTACGGCCACGGATTTTAAAATAAAGAATTACATTTTTTATTTTAATCGAAAAATGTTTAAGTTGTGTCGGAATAATCGTGATTAATTTAAACGGAAAAAAAATTGGAGCCGCCTAAACGTTGTACAAAGACGGTTTGTGAAAGTTTTCCGATACACTAATGTGTCCTTGGCTCGCGCGGCCCTGATTGTCGTAATTTATATACGTAATTTTGTACATAGAGGATTACAGATAACGCGGCAAAAACGAGGAATCAGAATGGTTTATTCGATATGTACATATATATATATATATCGTTTTCGGCTACCGAAACAGCGATCCAAATTTAATTAAAACTTCTCCCTCCTACCGCCACATACGTATTGTACCTTTACCAGTACGTAAACGTATATAATATATTATATTATACGAGCATATAAGGCCAATAGCAATATAAATACCGACCGGATATGACGTCCAATTATTCCGACGTGATTAACGTTAATAATTCAGACATTTTTACATAAATTATTTGCGCGCGTCCGATAGCTCACATTCCCGCACTACCAACACCCTCGAACAAGGTCCGGCGATCATATCAGATACACGAACGCGGGGTGCTTGGTAAATTAGCCGCCCGAACCCTATTCGTGTCCGTCGGCCGCTTCGCGCCCCCCGTCGGTCGTGTGAATTTATGCCTTTGTTGTCATACACGAATCCGTTACAATGTGTGTCCTAATTTGGATAGGTCCGTCGCGATCGCTTGGGACGTGGTTCGATTGACAATCGTGTCGCTTACCATTTTATACGCCGTTAATTGAAAAAAATAACCGTTTTCGAGCCGCGTAGCAATTGCGGCGATGGTAAAAATCGATAAAAATTAATTAAACGGCGTTGTTGTAACGTCGACGGCGTGCGCACGATGCGAACATACGCGGACAAACGGCGGTCAACAACGGGGGTGAGGCTCGCGTGAATTTGAATTGAAACGTCACGTCGTGTTTTGCGGAAACGTGAAAAATGAATCCTCGAGCACTTAATCCGTTGGAGATACGTCAAATGCCTTCCAAACCCACGCCCGTGAACTCGACTGGCGTTTCTCCGGCCGTCGCGTACCGAAACCGCCTCACCCGTCGTATAATGCGCTCTTCAAAACACGTTCTCATGTATTATTCCAACCGTCGTCCGACTAAAGCTTTTGCTCGTTCGTTTATGTGTGCGTGGTGTAAAAGGGGAGAAAAAGAATTATGTGCAACAATCTCGTTACACACACTTTTCCGGCTTAATTTACCGTAGCCCTTTCTCCTGTTGCTCGGCCAACGTACTCTTTATACCGTGGACATATATACGAGTGTATATATATATATATATGCATTTGCTTTACCTGGGTATAAGCCAACGTTCGAATTGAAATCGTCACTAAACTGTGCTAGTCGTTCGACAAACGTGTTAGATTCCGATTAAAATGTATTCGAGTTTCGATTTCAATGATAGATTTGATTGTAACTCGCGTATTGGAATTTTGCGGCGTTATACTCTGTACCGAATAAAAACGTTACTTATCATCCACCATTTAAAATACGATTGAACCGATTGGGTTTGGGAAATATTAGCGAACGTAATTCGTACGCGCGTTAATCGTATAACGAATAAAATGTTTCGGGTACACATTTTGTGTACGCCGGTGTAACCTAATGAAAGTATAGTTTGTACGAGAACGCGTCTCGTTGGAAAATGAACGACGGACGAGGGATTAAGGGTAATAAATATTTCGGTGACGTTGATAGGGCGAAGAACGAGAGAAAGAGGAGACGAGTGTGCGAGAGAAAGGTCTTTATTTTCGGGTTTACCATAAATCGGAAAACAATTGTGCTTTTAAGCCACATGCGTTTAGCGCGCCGAAATTAAATTAAACTCCATTCGACGATTACGATGTCGAAATACGGGAGAACGTACACTTACGTTTATATTGTTATGTGTTACAACAACGCGAATACATTTCGACATCAAACACACTTTGAAAATAAAATGATTTCTGAACTTAATATAAAATATTCTATATTATTATTAATATTGCTTAACCGATGGATTTGCTACGAAAATGTCAAAATCGTGTATCTGGTGGATTAACGTGCCCACTATATTAAAATGTGATTACGGCAACCAACGATATTTAAAAGATCGTCATTTTCTGAACTACGACTATACCATACCAATACATAACTGCCTGTCGCGTACAATGTTATAAATATATAGTTTTATATCCCTTGGAGTCGGATGAGTTGGCTTTAATGGAGGTGGAACGCGAACGAGAGACTATAGAATACTTACAACCCTTATTTTTAACAGAAATACAACAAACCGTTAACAAATTCTCGTCAGGATTTTCGTTTCTACTCCTCTCTCATTCGTTCAATCGTTTCGGTCTCTGCCTCACCTACCGATCATATTTTTTCACACTTAGTTTTATTTCTCGGACCGAAGCCGTCGCAAAAGATTCTACACATATACTGAACAAACTAATATATATACACACGCGCACGCGCGTACACACACACACACACACAATCACTTTGAGTACATGTCTGGTCCACTCACGGTCGTGATCCGTATACAGAACGGTTTCAATTATAGAAATCGAGCTGGGACCACCAATTTGTCAGTGGTATTCCCTCGGTCAGATCGACCGCATACCATCACCCTCAGGCCGTTGCTGAACCGCACATAATATGTGTATACGTCCGGGATAAGTTCAGACGGCGAACAGACGTGATAACATTTTGCTACCAAAACAATTTTTATATTATTATTGTCCCACTTTATAAACGCAACCCTCTGTCCCTTACATTTTAGATTACACATTTGCGGCCGATTGGACAATAACAGTTATCGTAAATATATGCACGCGCTAAACGAATGGGTAAGTTTCTTAATTTGTACGCACGCGTAATTAAGTCTATGAAATCAATTTTCGATTTTAGAGGTTCAAATACGTTTTTCGATCTTTCGCCCTCAAAACTAACGTAATGTTTTATAATTTTTCGTGGTATATCTCTACCGTAGTGACGTGTTTTTTTAATTAGCGTGAAACGTGTTAGAATAAGTGTTTTTTTATCTGAAGATATGGCGAAAACGAACGTTAGAAATATGCCACGAATATAAATTGGTATAAATTGATAAATAAATAGATTTCCTCTTTCGAATATCGTTTATTTCGTTTGTGACATAGTTACGTATATATGTATATACGCACACAAATCAATAAATTATTTATTCATAAAACTTCCGCACCATTATTGCTAACACCAGTCTGGGTTTCTTTTTAATAGCGACATTTTATATTTATTCGATTCAATTTTCGAAACTCGACAATTCAAGATCGTTGAGTGATAAAAATAAATGATACGTATTAAAACGTTTTAAACGATCGTTTTGTTGAAATAATAATTAAGAAACCAATAAAGTTTCGCCTCGAAACCTTTTAAATACTAATCATTTATCGGGTAGCTACTCCTACCTTGCACTTCGTTAGAAAACGCATAGTTAAACCAATATGGATTGTACAAGTGTGTATGTGTGGTTGCGTATACGTGAACATCACGATATTTACCCGTCAAAATTACTTAAATTCACTAATTCGGAAAATGGTTTTAAGCTGCAATTGTTACGACTCTGCGTCTACGTATTCTTGGCGGCGTATTTCTTTATCGGGTTGTGGATTAAAATTCGAATAAAACACAAAGCCGTCGAGCGTGTCTAGTACGTTAAAATATAACGATATTAGTTACGATTTCATAAATTCGTCTGGGCGACAGCGCCACACTATAACGGGACAAAAAAAAATAGAATGCAGAAAAAATATAATCACATAAAAAAAAATACGCTTTTGTTCGTTCACTGATCCACCGGAACGTGTGAGTATGTGTCTGTGCGTGTGTGTGTGTGTGTGTAGTGAATGATATTCATCGGTGAATTTTTTTTGTATATTCGTCGAATATTCGGTAATAATATGTAACGAAAAGAATAGTTTTAATTTTTCCGAACCTTTGTACGATTTATTAACATCGTAAATTCGATTTATCCGTTATACTATAATGATAAATATAATACACAGATATTGAACTGTACTGGTCGTGGGAAAAAGGCTTCCGAAAATCGACGATAAGAATTTATATATATATACTGAATGGTGTGTTGAAGATCTTGTGACCCTAACGACGATTTGTGGGCATTTGTAGTTCGTTTATTTTTCTTATTATTTTTTTTTTCCTATGCGGAATTAAAAATATTTTGGCTTCGTTCCAAATGCCGTTGGACGCCGAGGACGACGACGTCATTATTATATTCGTTGCCGTGACGTTATTACTACATCGGGGAACTTTAATCGAAAAATGTAATTTTATCGGTGATTGATCAAAAATAAAATGTTTACCCGGCGATTTGTATGTAAGTCTCGTTTTGTTCTGGCGCACCATCATTATTTACGTCAAGCCATTACATGTATATACGATTTCCGATTTTCCTTATGAACGCGTACGTGTACATTCGCGCGTCGGATTGATTGCCACGGAAATTATTTGAAATTTCTCAAAATGGAGATCGGTATATCACTACTACCACACATCCTTGAACGTCCACGTTAATATGTTGTTCCATTTCTTTTTATAACGACGAATAGAATATTTTCTCGTAACGTACGCCAAAGTTAGTTATTTATTTGAATTAATTTTTATAGTCACTGCCTGTACCTTTACGTGCGTACAAATCGTATAAAACTTATGAAGGTCGTTAAAAAAAATGTCACGTAAATGACAAAAAGTACTTTCAAACTACAATATAGGGAGTAAAAAATCAATGACTGAGGTATTCCTTTATGAGTACGTGAAAATCGGATAATTTTCACTTGTTTTTTCTATTACATATATATTTATAATTAGTAAAAGGATCACGCGACACGAAAAAGGGTTCACGTAAAACAATAGCGACAAAATAAACATTTTAAAATAAAAGTATATTAAAATTCGCTTAAAATATATAAATGTTTAATGTTTTATAGATCGGTAATCACTCGAAATAAAGATAATACATAAATGCCATTGAAATGATAAATAGGTATCGGTTGAACTTCTGCCATATTTTATCTGAGTTATACGAAGTTTTAAAAAAATGAAATCTTATCAAAACGTAAAATACTACTTAAACATACTCGTGTATGTATTATTATAATTATTATACGTACAAAAATATTCGTTGATTTTTTTATCGGCGGTTACGAAAATAACGTACAAATATTGCCGATAAATTTCGTAGCCCTACACTTGTGGTGCAAAATTACGTATAAATAAATAAATAATTTAAAGTTGAAATGGATTTCTGCAGCGAATAGCACGCAGTAAAATTCAAATGAATATATAGAAAAAATGTCAAAAATCTAGAAAAAGTAACCGATAATGTCGTTTATTATCCATGATACATATTATATAGAGTCCTCACGAAGATCTGGTAAATGCGGTAATATTTGTTCTATTCTGTATTTGAACATAGTTATTTTAAATATCAAGTTAAAAAGCGTTACTGCTAGTTAACTTTTTTATCATGTTCAACACGTCGAAAATGATTATGTCAAATATGTTTATTGTAAATAAAAAAAAAATTTATATTTATTTTAAAAAAATATAGTAGAAAATGTTATTTTTAAACAGTTATTATACTAGCGAGTCATGAGAAGCGTATTTTTTATAGTTATAAGTACATCAAAATAAAATATAAAAGATTGTATTCTCCGGTTTTTTTAAATAAATATTGCAATTTTTAAATGTAGTGATTAGAAAAACTTTTGTGAACAGGCTATTTTAAATACATTTTTTAAGGTGTTAAAATTCGCGTATTTTACAAATAAATTGATGTTATTCAGTAATGGTTGCAAGAAAACGTAGCAAGGCGTTAGTAAAACGTTGCAGACGACTAGATTCTTTTCGCTGACCACTCGGGCGCGTTATTTTATCGTCGGTTATATATCATTAATAAAAGAAACTGGCATGTTCATAAATTTCAAACGATTGTATAAGATCAGACTATAACTTTAAAAAAATCTCTACACCGAAAATGTTGAAGCATAGATTCATTTTGCAATTAAACGAACAAAATTGTTTTTTTTAAAATTTCGTTTTCGTAACATAAAAATTTTAATTATAACAATTGTAACGTTTATTATAAAAAAATTTCTTAAAAGTATCGAACAAAACAAAAGTTATTCGTCAGCTTTCCATCAGAAAACCTATATATGTTACATTCTATACGTACTTTTCCCTAGTACATAAATAGACAAAATAACGTTATTTCACGAATTAAACGTAAATCAGTATTCAATTGTTTTTTTTTAGTTGGTTTATATTCACAAATTTAATGGCGGTATTTTATGTTGTTTTTATTTTTGATTCGCTGAATTTATTAAAGTTTAATTCGAACAAATTATTTATATATTAATAAAAACTTTTATCGACGTATAATACTCGGAATTTATTCTAATGTATTTACGTGTAGAACGGTTAAATTTAACGTAAAAAATAATGTACGATTATATCGTCGTTATTCACTTCGTAACCTTTTCCATATTGTGCAGTATACTGTTCAGTATAGTGAATATCAATGGTCGTTTCCCACTCTGGCGTAATTAGGAATTTGTTTTCAAGCGAAATATCATTTTTGTACGTTCACATTTCCATGGACGGGTAAATCTTACTTATATACCTATAATTTATTCACGTTTGTAATTTATCGTCTATTATAACGAATTAAACAATTTTTCTAATAAAACGATATAATATTTTATATTCGTTAAGAAATCTAATATTTTCGATTTTTTTTTATAGGATATATCGATAACCATTATCAAATATTCATTACCATACCCATTAACAAATTCCTGCTGACGACGGCGCCGGTTGTCTATATTTACTTGTTAAAATTATGTCACGGTATAGTATTCGACATTTACTAGGCACGCTTAACTTTTCAATTTTTAAAGTAAAAAATCGGAGATAGCGTTTTCAACGAATCACTCCCAACATGTAACATATATTTATGGTTGTATTGCGCGGTACGGTACTCGAACTGAGTGGTAGCATTCATCGTCATACGTTTCGTGAAATGAACACGCGTCTAATATTATGAACTAGGCCATTTCCCCTCTGGAATGTCCCGTGTATACGCGCTAAAGAACGGAAAACAATATACGCCGTACCTTAGCGGGTTTAAGCGATATTTATACACTTTGGTAGCGCGCAAATAAGTGTATTTGTGTCGTCGACCGAATGCGGTGTACGGGAGTCGTACCTAGTCATTATTTTGCCGTATTAAACCGTGTCGTGTTATACTGCACACGTAGTAGTTGTATACAGCGTATAGCGTTTCTCGAGAGATTCGCGCGGACGAACGGGAATGACGGGCGGTACTCGGGGAGAAGAAGCAAATCGCTGGGCGAAACAAAGGGGACGGGTCTTTAAGCGGTGTCGCGGGGAAGGAGAAGGGGGCAACATTCGGGCGACACGGCGACGATCGCGACGAATATACGCGCACTACTGCGTACGCGTTACCGTCGCGCAGTTTTACGCTCTCATCACGAAAGGGATCGGGCGCGCGCGTGCCGGTCGGCGGCGGCGGGTGTCGTGTCTGTTTTAATTAAACACTGCAGCGTGCATTATGAACTCACGAGAAGTATACATAATATATAATAGCCGCGCGCGCTAAATATATAATATATATAAACGACGAAAAGAGACCACGGGTTTTCCTACGGGATTCTCCGCGCGCGCGCGCACGTCTGTTCGGCTATATACGTACGATATTATAACGTACACACGCACACACACACACAAATCTTACACACGCGATGATGGTAAGAGCTGAGAACAAGATTCGTTACTCCATCTACGGCAGGACGTGTGAGCGGAATCGGCGGAGAAGGAGGACTTTAAACGAGACGACTAATATATATATATATATACACGCCTCTTCCGTCTATCCCTCAACCGAATCCCGTTCGGTTAAAAGCTCGTCGTGACATACAGTCACGTGTACTCCGACGTACGCACATCTACTACGTAGTACCCGATTTTTTTATTATTATTTTTATTACGGACGATAGTTGTCCGGGGATTCACAAAAATCTGTATATTGTACGCTCAGGGATCGGATACTTTTTGTTCGTTCGGCCGACACGATAAATTCTCCGATCCCTAATTTCCACTTCGTACGTAATGTAGCCGTTTATTTTCTAACCGTTCGCTATTATCGTTACGGTAGTTTAAACGTTATTTTCTTTTCTCTCTCTTTTCCTCTTTGTTTTTAATAACGTACCTAAACTCCGAGAGAACTATTCGAAAAATTTTCGGTTAGCTTTTTCGACGCTGCGATCCGCGAATAGATAATATTCTGCTAATGGTACGCCCGACGAGTGTACACGTGACGGCAGGAGCAGCTGGCACAGTGTCGTCGAGACGGTTTTTACGTTTGATTTTATCGACAGCTATTGGAACTTACGAAATCAAATGTAGAATATTAATCGTTATTGGCTAAATAAGTATAAATAGAAAAATACCGCGGTCTCAACGCGAAATGTCTTGTTTAAAATCAATTCACAATATCTAATTCGCATAATATTTACGTAATTGTATATCGTTTCTAATTGCGAGTAGTCCACTTGATACGGTTCACTTACTACACAGTCTATATGGACAGGAATAAAGTGAATTGTTTACGGAAAAAAACATTCAACTTCGACACGGCTAAATGAGAATTTCATTTTCTTTTTTAAAGTGAAATTTAAAGTAAGAATTAATCGGGTTTTTTTTCATTCTTGACTACAATTCTATAATTATTTCGTTTATATAAAATATGTTTTTGTACTAACGAATTGAAATATATTTTAACGAATATTCTTACGTTTATAAATTGTTTGGCATATACGTATTAACGCGTTTCGGTTGTCTATAAATTATATAATCAGTTTTAAATTAAATCGTACGGTAAGAATCCGTTTGGTTTATACGGGCAAAACAAACTATGCATAAAACGATTAGGTACCGCACCAACGGTGGTAAGTGTTAATTGTTTACGGAGATGAAGATGAACGGTGGAGAATTCATGTATGTAAAAAATAAATAGAATTGGCCAGTAATCGTTGAATGTGTTTCGAAACGGGTCTTAATCTCGTCGTGTGTCTAATAACGATTATTTTAAGCAATCGCTAAGCGATTTAATCGAAAAAATGGACGCAGTCGTTACCTACGTAGTCGTATCGGAAAATTGTGTAGTCGATCGGAAGAAAAAAAATACGACATTATGATTTTGACGAATAAAATTGCACGAACAATTTAACTCGATAAAAATAACGATACACGTTTAATATTTGAAAAACAACTCTCATTGTGCACGGGACATTTTTATTTTGAATACTTTAAAAAGTTTTCGCTTCGCTATTACTAAATTTATATATATATATATATATAAATTACGATCGTATATAAATGTATGTATAAAGGCGTACTTATCGTATTATTACATAATATCGCCCAGACGATCGTTGCCTAAAAATCAACATTATAGTTATCCGTGAACAACAAACGGAACTACTTAGACTATATAGATATACGGTTCTTTTAACTTAATACGTTAATTTAGTTAAACATCGTTCCGAAACTACCGAAACTACCGGCCGAAATTAATAAATATAATTTTATACTAATTACATAGTATTGGACACGAATTTAGGGCCTCTTTATTCCGAGTTATAATGACAATTGTTCGTTGTCCGTATAAACTTGTTAACCTCATATTTACGTCATTAAGTCATTTACCGCGTAAAATAACTTATATAAATGTTAATAATTTAGTAATAGAAAAATATTTCTTCGGAAAACGTATTTTTATCATGTTATTATTTAATAATGACGGCTTAACGATACTAGGTTATATTTAATCGATTTCGGTCTTTACAAATGTAAATTGTATAGCTTCAAAGATTTTATAAATCCCGTTATGACGCGAATGTTGAAGTACTTATGGCTATTAACGTAAAATCCGTAGGTTTAATGTTCGAGAAATTTAATTATTATTTGGCGTCGAAAAGAAAACAGTATTTTTATTATTTATGTAAATTATAAAACGGACCTTTTTCGAAAATGTTTAAAACACCAACTTCTCTTACGGCCTTTCATTTTTAAATAGACTTTTTCATTTTTTTCAACGATTAAAATTATGAAATGTTTAATGAGAAATACTGCATTCGTCGAGTGCAAAAAAAAAACAAGAAAACTTTTCTCTGCAAAAAACTTATCATCACCAGCTCTTTTATTCCGTTGAACCGAACTAGTTAATTTTTTTCGTACGGTTATTCGCCTTTTATTCGTATTTTTAAGTTTAAATTTATTTTAGCGTAAAATTTTCCGTCGATTCGTCCCCGGCGATAGTTTCTACTCAATATTTTCCCCCAAATTAAGTACCTACTCGGTATACGACGAATACGCAAAATACACTAATTAAAAACGGCGGTTATAAAATATTACGTATCGTGAACAAAGTCGATCCGGGTAATCGACCGTAAATGATCCGGTATTTCGTTAAAATAGTCGTTCACGTGTATGGTAAATTCCTCTTTAACTAATACGCGACGTACCGAGTTGAACGAAAAAACAAACTGGAAGATATTAATTATTACCGTACACGGCATTCACAGGCCACGCAATTCCGAAATTAAATAAGACGTAAAAAGTGGGAATACTTAAAACCGACAATCGTTGTACATGGAAATGGAATCGGAAGAGGAAAAACGTATTTTTGTGTATTCATTATTTTTGACGTGACGATGTTCAAACGTCGGAAACGCCGGTAGTTCATAGCGATTAATGTTCGCGCGCGTATGTTACGGATATAAATATTGTATGAGTAACCGATGACGTAGACGGAACACGTACGTACGTGATACATTAACGGGAAACACGTTGTTTATTAATAATCACTTTTAAAATTTAACGATTATTATATTAGCGAATATCGAAGGGGTCAGAAATACGAGAGTGAGAGTGAGTGCGAGGGAGCGATTGATGAGGACGAATAAAGAGAAACGATACGAATTAAAACGAAAACAACGCTATACGACAACTGCTACTGTTGATGACGCGTTGTTGTTGTCGTCGTCGATGAAATATCACGAGTTTGGCGTGAAAGGTTCTTTAATCGCGCGCCACGGCCTAAATACAAAAAGTTTAATCGGCCCGACGGAATATTCATTATTGTCTAAAGACCCTATACATTTCTCCGCCGTTTGCACTCCCGCCGTTATATCGCCGTCGACAATACTCCGAAACTCGTGTTCGACCCCATTCGTCGCCACGGCAGACGGATGAAACTTTTTTACGCGTATATATTTTTTTCTTGTAAACGTAACTGGAAGTGAACGAAAAAAAAATATAAACAAACAGATGAAAAGGGAAAAATAACTAAAATACGTACACACACGCATACGCGCGCATGCGCGTATACAATATATATATATATATAAATATGAATGTACATAAAATACACTCTTAAGAGAACGGAAAAAAAGGAAATCCTCCGCATTCAGAAAGTTTCTTTCGCAGCTATAATCAACTTGACTGAAACAACAACAACTGATATTCGAAAAAACTCGTCACTTACATTCCCATACTGTTTACCAGACGTAACGAGTTTTATGCTGGCAACATGTTTATTAAATCGATTCGTATTATTTTATAATACGGTATCCGCTAACCGTTTTACGTGCAACTATTGTGAATATTTTTTACTTATATACGAGTAAAAAACGGTACATTTTAAAGCGTGTTTAAATTACATCTTAGTTATATATATATAAAAACATACTATTGACCATTACGTGAATGAGATCATTTTAATATGAGTGTATATATCGATAAATAAATAATAACGTTTATTATTATTATTATTATTTTCAGTGTACACGATTGTTAGAGTTTTGTTTAGTTTTATAATTCTATTTTTTAACGTGCACTTTTCTGATTTCAGTACGAGTTCAATATTCTTATACGACCAAATTCGATCAACGGTGAAAACGGTAGATACATAAGACGCTCGGTGAAAATAAAATCGAAGATTATATAACAATGATTTCTTCACGCCGTTACTAAAGTATTACGTTCCGAACAAAAAAATTTTAACGATATACTTTCCGAACGAACGCAAAATAAGAATATTACGTACAATAGGAAATTGTATTATTTCATTGCCTTCGAGCGAATTAAATAAAATAACCAAGGAACGAAGTTTTCGTTCTAGCGATATTCAAATATACACCGTAGAACTCATTATCGCGGTTTTTACGTAATATAATTAAATAAAAAGTATGAATTTCGTTTAATTCGAAAAGAAAATATCAGTAACGATTGGCGACGCTGTTCTCATGTTCCTGTTAGAAATCATAGCCTTCAAACGTACGGCCGTTAGACGTTCGTGTTATAAATATTGACGAACCTCACGACTATCCGGTGTGACCGTACGCGATATTTTCCAACAGGTAAGTCGGTTGACAATCGATAATTTCTAGTCGGATCGAAATAATTTACACGGAAATCCGAACGGCCAGACTTCGATCGCCCTAGTCTATATCGATTTAATCGGTAGGCGAACATATGCAGATAGACGGGATAAACAAAGGATAGCCGCTGAGGAATTGTCCAATTAGGTGCGAATCCGGCGCGCTTTCATCCCCGTGTTACGTCATCGTAGCGAGGATATCAAATCCAAAAACCCATCGCGTACCAAACGCGTTAGCTTTTGACACATGACGCCGTATCGTTTGTAAACCCCTATAAATACGCGTTATATCTATTATACATCGTTCGGACCTCTCGTCTCCATCTTCCGCAAATACCTCTCAGCGTGTACATTCGGTTCGCGCATAATGTAATTCGGAATTTCTCGCTCGGGTTGCCACCGTGGGTATCGTATTCGCTAAGTGCCCATCCCCTCAAGAATACGTATAACATCGTACAATTACCACATATAGATTAAGCGTTCCGCCCGTTATTGTTCTCGAATATAGCTTCCGCTTAGTTAACAGACGATTGCGGTCATTGGATTTAAGCGATCGCCATATTTTCGTAAACGACACGACGCGCGGAGACCATGCTATTTAGATTCGAGACTATGCAATCCGAGGATTTCTCAACGAGATTGTACGTCAACGAGTAGGTATCGTATATATATGTACAGTATGTGTATAAGTGTTATGATCGTATGTAAAACTCGACGGGAAAATTTATTAAAAACTTAACGGTGTAAAATGTATTTTTATTATTCGACGTACGTAATTATTATTATTATTATTATTAATATTTTTATAGAAAATTCGTTTGAAGAGGAAGCGAAAAAAGAATTGTATATTTTACCAAACTTATTCTCATAAGCGATTTATAAAACGCCAAAGACATTTAAGTATATTCCGTAAAATGTGTAGTCTGAAAAAAGCTAATACAATATCAATTAATAGTACGAAATAAAAATAAACGTGTACCATGAAACGTTATTTAATATTTAAAAAATGTATATATGTATAGTTAATGAAAAAAAAATAAAACCTATTGAATTTATTTACTATCGATTTCGTTGTACACTTTCAGCGGGTTTATACAAACAAAACGTAACAAATAGCTTATAAAATAAATAAAAGTTAAATTGATCTTTACAAAATTGAAAACATGCGATCTGAACAGACGGTGTTTGACACTATTTATTATTACATTTCGATTTCACGTGATTATTAATTCAAGCGACAATCGCAACGGAAGTACGTATTGCGAAATTTATTTGAACGATATTTCAAATTACGAACGAAAATAGGTCATATGGAACGAACATTTACTTATGTTTTCAGGAATCTATAAAAAAAAGCGCGCGTATATTAATTAGTTTTAACGTTTATCGTAAGCGATGGAAGTCAATTAAAAAGTTCGAAATAACTAGCGACGACGATTCGAGCGGGATTTTTCGTTTTATTTTCATCGTGTTTGTTCGATTACCAGCGTCCTCTCAATCAAACCGTCCTAGCCACTGGAAAAATGGCCAATATTTATCAAACGGCCGCGACGTTTTGCTTATACCAGCGGCACGCAAAATTGTGCGGATTCCGTTCCTATAGCAGCAGGTGATTAATTCTCCGATGAAATGACATCGTCGCCGGTGTTGCAGTGAGATCGGCGCGTTATGTAATTATTATTTATGGAAACGTTAATATTGTTATCGTGACGACGGTGATATCCCTTTGTTGACGGAACGCGACAAGTTTAAAATAGAAACGTATAATAATGTATATTATCGTTCTGAACGAAAACATTTCGACCTATATTTTCAAACGGTTGCTAATGTTTATTTGTCAAATAAACTATTTACATTTTTAAGATGACAAAATAGTTTAAAAGTCATGAGCGAAAACAAAATAATACGTACTCTTTATAAGGACTGCTAACTAAATACACACACACATAATATACATATTTTCAAAAATTGTACGTAGTTTTATTATGTGTTTGTTTTTAATATATTATCGTCCCTATATACATTGTTTATTTATAAAATTACAAAAATATTTTAAAGTATTATACCTGCTTCGGTCGAATTAATCGTCGTTGTGTTTTTAAAATTAGTTTTCGTAAAAAATATAAGCTAACCTAACTGCTTATATGACGTAAAAAGGTAAAAAAGGTTAACAAACATAAATGGAATCGTCTAAAACCAACAATAGAAAATTGTGGGCGAAAAAAATAGTAATAACACGAGGCCGAAACCACACATATATTTCCTTTTAATTCATTTTAGTAATTTATAGTCGCGGCTAAAGTGCGGTGGACTATATATATGTACATATACATTTTCACCCCAATCAACTGTGGTAAAACGGTTTAGCTGTACAAACGCATTCCGTTTCGGGCGACAAAGGTGGCAACGATGTTTGATATTCTCTGGCAAAGTTTTTTTTAATCCCACGTTTGTCCTAAAAACCACTTCTCCTCCCAGCAACGTAAATCCGACCGACTCCGGAAGATTCCGTCCCAAAAACGTTTCGCTAACAACGGTGTACTACGTAATATACAAACAACTAGTTAGAAGGCCAAGCAGCAGAAGGGGAAATCGTTATAAGCCGCATTCCGCAATTAAAATTTTAAAATTTAAACTTAAAGAACGGGGAGGGGGTAAACGGTAACGTTAATTACACGGACCGTCGATCACTCGTGGCCCGTAAATATGGGCCTGGGAGATGCGTAATAATTAACGTTTTCGTTTTAGTTCGTATTCTTCCGACGAAATAAAACAACCAACAACGTGCTACAAAGACCACGATAATTCGCGACGACGATAGGCCGACGCGTTTATACGCGCAACACGGCGTCGTCGTTTTATCAATTTGATTTCGGCTCAATACGACCGTTTTCGCGCGTGTACTCGAAAATATTCGTACGTGCTCGCGTGTATTTACAATTACGTATGTGGCGTTTTTTTTTTTTTTTTTTTGTTCGGAAACCCTAGGACGATACGTTTAGAACACGTTACTCATATTGACCGGAGGCAGAGCTACTATACGCGTCTGTTCGGATTGAACTGAAACGACGAGTAGTAGCGCGCGAAGTAATGTGTGTGTAATCGTTTTAATAACTTCACCCCCGGATAGTGTTGTGTACGTCGTACGCAGTTAAGTTTACCTATACACCGACGCCGGAACTATATACACCCCGCGTTTACCGCAATGCGGGCCGATTTTAACGCCACTGTAAATCGGCCGCTTAAGTCTGCCAGCCATAAATTCGTTCCACCTCCGCCACCGTCGAGGCCACTATATTCCCGTGTATCCTATAAATAGTCGCGTCTCTTTTCTTTTATTTCTTTTGTTTTTGTTATTCGTACTTTTTCCCCCGTCGTTTTTCTTTCGCCGCGCGTCTTTTTTCTCTCCGATTTTTCGTGATTTTGCTCCTATTATACACCACACGTCGCACGCTAAACGCATCAATACGTGCAGGGTTCATACGTACGGCGGTTCCTTTTTATTCTCGTTTTCAAAATCCTAATCGGTTGTTCACAAAAAATATAAATCCGAATTTCTAGCGTTCTTTTTTATTTGGTTACTGTTAGCTCCAAACGACTTCGGATGATGCGTTGTAATTTATAGTCGGTCGTCGTTGTTTTTATTATTATTATTATTATTATTATTATTATTATCGTCACGCACCCGATACTTAAAATATAAACGAATCGGCGATTTCTTTAATAACATTCATTGTACATATAAATACATAATATACCAGCTGTCAGAACCTTTTTTCTCGATAATTCTACTGTCGTTTGTTGTAAAAACGCTATAATACATTATCACTACCCATTATTATTTGATATTCCTACGTATAAATTATTCGAAACTTTTTTCAATACACTCTACTTCTAACAAAAAATGTGTTTTTTTTATTTATTTAAATATGGGACTTATACAAATACGAATAATGTTTATATATATTTGTTAATTTTCTATGTCCAAAATATACTCTTATTAAAATTAAAAATTAAAAAATTATTTTAATATTTACTACGCTTTAAATATATAACGATAACGAATTTAACGTAAACTACGTATTTTATTTCGTAATTTTTTAAAATAGTTTTATACTAGAAACGCATTTGGTAAATAAGATTGTTGAAGTCCATTTTTCACCACGGTGATAATTAAATGATTATATAAATAACGCGGTCTTTTTAGGGTCAGTACAAAAAAAGGGTCAACGTCTTAATGGGAGCTTGATGATTCCTTTAAATAAATTCTACTAGTGTTTACTTCTTTTTTTCGTTTCTCTTATCACGTTGTTTATATTTTTTTTCGTTCGGATGTTAAAGTTAGTACATAAAGTATAAAAGCAAATACATGTTTTCACCAGGTGCTTATAAAGGTGGTTACGATTAAGTAAGTCGTCGTCTATAATACGTTTAACCTTTGAAAATACGCGAAGGCGAAATGTATTTTCCGAATAAATATATTATTGTCACTATAATACATGTAAGTTAAACAATTTGAAAATACCAAGCGTTTCATTGAAGAAACGAAATTCAAATTTCGGACGAAATGTATACGTGTGTATAATATTTTTTTGCAGCTTGAGCATCAGTATAATATTTTATGATGGGTCTCTCACTAGGCACACAGCCAACTGTTGGTAAACGACAGTCGACCAATCACTTTTAGGTGGAACATTGCCATGCTACCCGCCACTTCAAGAAGCCTCTACACCATACAGACCAACACCACGGCATTCGCCCGTTTTTGTATATAATGACCAAAATCGTTTATTGGCGACCACGAGAGGATTTATATTAGTAGTTCCACTTCAACGCATAATCTATACTTTCTCTACTCGAGAATGAAAATGGTATGTGCGGCGGTATAGTGTCATTTTGTTTTAATCGCGAAGGACAAATATTTTGTTTAATGTAAACGAAGAAATTAGGAAAAGCGCAGACATCGTTTAAAATAATCGACGTAATTTATGAAATATTACGTAGATAACTTTGTCGATAACTATGCCCCCGGATTCGCCACCATCATCCTTGTGTATAAGCCATTATCGGCATTACAAATATTTGCAGTATATAATATAATTGCACGTCGAAATACAGCCCTTATACGCACTATACTTTCAATCGAATGTGCTACGAACGGGGTGGTAGCTTCAATATATATATATATATATATATATAATATTGTATGAAAAGGTCTACTTGAAAGCGCACTCGGTTTATATTATACACGGCAAAGCTTGGGGTATCAACTCGAGTTTTCCATAATAGATCCGTTCGTCGCGTCGAAAGAGGATTTTTCTCTTTCGTTATTCAGCCGTCTGTTACAATCCATTCGGACTTGATAACGTATGAGTAGGAGGAATTATGGATTTCGGTGGAAATATACTCGATTTTTCGGTATTCCAATGTATAGTCGCTCGTTTAAAACGTAAAATAATTTGAAAATGGCGAAAGAATTTTACGAGTTTTCTGACGAACGCGCGACACTTAAGAATTTAAGTATGTTCCATTTTCACATTGTATTCGTTTCAAACGTTCAGTCGAATACTTGGATAAAAAAAAACGTATTATACATATTCGTTTGCACGTGCTCGGCCTTGTATATCTATTAATAATATAATTTGTAGCGATTACGTCGAAACCGTTTTGGATACACAAACGTTATTGCAACCGCGGTGTATATTATTTTATAAATATATATATATACCACTTTGAAATGCCGACAACGCGCGGTTTCCACAGTCCGTGCAGTGTGAACGTTACGTGTGTTAAATAGCATTCGGCTAATACGATAAATCATTAGCAATACAACTGGAATTAACGAAGAAAAAACGCCAAATTCGGTTCTCTTCCGCCACGCCACCGTCGCCCGTCCACCAACCTCACGGTAACGAGTGCCTTTTGCACGGGCCCCGCGCGATATAGGTTTTAAGGGTCTGAGTAAATTAATTATTTTAATTACACGCTGCACACCGAGCGCACTTTTCCGTCCTATAATGGGGTTGATGGTAGGAGGGTATTACTATATATATATATATATATATATAGATATAACGTACATTTTTCTTTTATATTATTATTATAATTATTATTATAAAGATCCGTGCGCGGCATATGGAAGTGTAATGTGAACGTCGAGGGTTTTTTCCAACTTTGTTATTATTATTATAATTTTTTGTTTTTCTTTTTTCTATACGAATATTTACAACGCGCCGTTAAACCTTTCCGGTACGCAACAAACCTTACACTGTTGCGCTGTGCGTGCATGTGTGCAACGCCGCCAGTAGCACGTGTGATACCCTCCGCCACACCACACCCCGTTAACAAACGCACATACGGCAGTCGCAAATCCCCTCGCGACTCGTTCGCATTTTCGACCCCTTTATACGCACACACGCACGCGCGCGAGCCCACACACACACACACACACACACACGGTACTACCCTACCATTGCCCCATTGTGTATAGTCGCCGCGGGCTTGCCGTATACATTCGGGTCGGAGAAACCACGCGTCATTCCCTCAAGACTTCACGGGATATATTACAATCATTTCCGAATAAAATTCACCCGACAGATACTTTACAGACGTGAATTTCGTATATATATATAATATGAAAACGATATACGGCTATCCTGTAGTAAAGATAACAAAGCGTTTTTTAACCAAACGTTTATTATTATTTTGTTTATTGAGTAAACAACGTTGAATTATCATTAAAAACACCGCTAATACGACCCCACTCTATTCAAGAATTAAAATAAACGATCAGACATTCCAAATATTGAATTTAAATAACTTGAATAAAATCAAAATTTAACGATGTTCACGTTTATAGAAAAACGATTAAAATAATGTTAATTATTCCGTAATTATCTATATATTTTGTTTACATTAATAAGCCAATGTAGACTTATAGTGTTATAAATAGAGGGGGTAATTAGAGACGAAGAAATATACGTTGTCGAATCATATCTATGTATGATATTCATCTCACGTTATTTCCTCCATACTAAGAAGTTTTGGTAAGGCTTTATAAAATGAATTTATATGTAAGAGCTAACGTCTATCCAGGTGTACTAGGCCGGATATTGTCTATTACTTTCGAATATATTTTGTTACCTTACTCTCGTGATACACAATTAAAATGTTGAGGATTTCGAAGAAACAACGAACGATATTAGTAAATCAAAAAAAAATTATACCAAAGAAAAGAGTTATGTTTATTCCTTCCTAGTCATATAACTGTGTTGTATAGCATAACGGCTGTTCGCGGAACAAATAATATGGACTATAGGGAAAACAATGACGAATGTAAATTATAACCATTAGACAATATACAAGTACCTAAGATAGCGTAAATTCGAAATGAAAAAAATCCATTGTTCGTATTTTCGTCGAATCAGTTTGAAAATATGAAACGTTTTTTCTACTTCATATGGACGTCCCTTCAATTATGACTTAACGTGAATTAAAATATATTCAATTGATCGTGTTTCGTATTGATATTGTAAATTATTGGTTTTGTCTGTCGTCGGACGAAAATTGATATATTTCGAATAATAATAAGCGGCCACGAGTGGACGTTGTAAAAGGAGGACAAATTTATTACATTTTCCGCAAAATTATATGGGTTTATTATTATTAGAGTAATAACGTTATTTATTCGTTATTTTATTTCTTTATTTAGGTAGTGTTCCACTAAACAAGTTCGTGTGAAGCCAATGAACTCGCAACTTAAATTTAAATATTACGCGTGGACTATATAGGAAGTTATATTAAACACATTCAGCGTAAAAAATACGAACAAATTGTATTTATGTTAAAATTTACAAACCCGAAAACTTAATTACGAAATAATTACGAAAACGTTCAATTTGTTGTACGTTTCATACGTAACGGATTTATTCGATCGTTTGTAATATGACCTATCCGATAGTCGAAAAAATTTTTTTTAAATTTATAATTTTACGACGAATTATAAATTGGGTATCTACGTGTATGAAAGTAGTTTTTTCGCGTACGTATGATCCGTTGATATTAAATTACTTTTTAGAATTACGACTCTACGGTGATGTCGATATTACGTTTTATAACGCGTAATTCCGAAGCTTCGTGAAATAATTGTTAAACCGGTAGTACTTATAAATCGTGGCGAACGTATTCGATTATGGACGATTATAATTCACGATATGAAATCGTTACATAATTGTCGTAAAGTACGGGACTAATTTCGTTTCGACGTCGACGTGTATAACTAACGTACACGTTGAATCAATAATAGTATTTATAAACACGTATTACACGCCTATACAGTCGGTGTCAGAACGTACGATATATTGAGCACTATAACGCGATATCGAATTATAAATAAAACCGTATAGTAAAATCGTTTACCGATATTTAATACGCGTCCGATATTCGTTAATGTTAGCGTTAATTTCGTCTTCCTTCAAAAGCAGTTATCAATGCGCCACTAATGAAATTCAGTATATTAAATAATGTTAATATTGTGTGTACTACGTACGGCACATAAAAGGAAATGTGTTTATAGGAGATCATTTTAACGTTCTAGTCACATATGATTTCGTTAAATCAAAAGTAACGAATCGCAATCGTTTCTTTACGTTACCTAAGTATATTTTACGTTTCAAACGATAAAATATATACTCCATTTAAATGAACGATACGGCCACGATCGTTGGAGAAAATTTGGATAATACGGTTTCGATTGAAATTGATCATTTCGAAAAGAATTAGAGTTAGAAATTACTACAAGTTAATAATCGTTTTTATGGAAAGCAATTCGAAATTGTTTTCCGGAACGAACTTTTTAGGTTCCAAAATCGACAAAAGTTTAAAAAAAAAAATAAAAAATGTAGGGAGCCAGTCACAAATTATATAGATACCGGTTGAAGTTAATTACGTAAACGGAGATACTAAAATTACTTTATAATCTTGATTCTGAAAGCTGTGGTGATATATATATATATATATATATTGTTCAAATATTACACACTTGGAAACTTGTATTACATTTTTAATTTTTAAGAAATATGAAAACTGTTCGTTTGGAAAACAAATACGTCGACAAATTGACAGCGTTATTTTCCCGTTTTTTTTTCGATTTTCAGGGTTGTTTTTACCAGCGTTACAGAAAACTACGGAAAAAGTCGAAATATCTTAGATAAATTACGAACTAGTCGCAATTCGCTATCGTGATTATAGTACATATGGAGATCATCGCGGTATGTTCGCCGTAAAAATGTATCGAAAACAACCGCATCCACGTAAAAATAATACGTTATTATCCATATGGCTCGGAATTTAAAACGCGGCACAAATAACGACACGCGATTGTGTTGCCCACAGGGGTGTTAAACGAGAAACAATCGTCGACGGATTTTATCCGCGCGCGATTCGGAGGAATATACCGCGGTGACGGTAATCTCGTTCGCCCAACAGTACTTAGAAAATTATAATACGAAAATATCGTCGTTGGCAGACGGGATTTTTTTTTTCGAGAGGGGCGAACACTGTCCGGTAAACACGCAGCCGGCTAGACGGCATTGTATTTCGTACGCAGACACGCGCACAACAGGACGCACGTGCAGGCGGACGGAACGAAATCCGGCGACGGCCGCCAGGTGTCTGGACGTCTTGTTTGATAACCGTTTGTCGTCTACGGACATAGAGTGTTATTGGTGGTACCGAACCAATCGAGCGAGGGTAGAACACGACGGGAGTAACTTCGATATACCGAAAAAAAAAAAGCAAAACGATTTCTGGCTTATTTATTTGCCGAACACGATTGCGGTGGTTGCGGTAGTGATGGTGGTGGTGGTGATGATGGGGTAGTAGTGGTTGGTAGGGAGGCAGCGTCGTATGTAAGACGCGCGTTGGCGCGTTCGTCGGACCGCTGGAAACAAAGAGGAACCAAACGCGAGAGGGGCGAGAAAAAAAGGTCACGATAATAATTCGCGTCCCTCCGCGTGGGATACACACACACACACACACACACACACACACACACACACACACACACACACACACACACACACACACACACACACACACACACACCCA
>JAIPRN010001804.1:0-38941 GCA_025469175.1 Geopemphigus sp. TES_GeoC_2020
GGTTTTTTCATGAAAATCAAAAAAAAGCTGTTAAATCAAAGATAAAAAGTATGATATTTTTTTAAAATATTATAAATTAATTACAATTGTACATTTAATTATTTATATAGATAGGTTTGTAATAAATGCATTTGTCTTAAGATCAAAATAGTATAAAGAATAATGCCTATATATTTAAAAAACAAATAATCAAAAATAAATGAATATTTGAATATGATGATAACATAAATAAACGACGTTATAAATATCATTGTCAAAATTTTTTTTAGAAGTGGTAGTCGAATATTTAGTATACATGGTACAAACTTTTTTATCAATGATTGGTATGTATCATAATTTTACACGAATATTACAAATTTGAAAAATACGCGTTTTTAATATAAATATAATTCTATATATTATTGATAATATACGTAAAAAAATTGTTCTATTGATATGTAATTCATAAATAATTGATTTTCATACTAACAAAGATAGTTAGCATTTATTCGCGAAAACAATACTTACGGCGCTTTACAGAGGGGAATATTATAAAAATTCATATACAGTTAATATTTAAAAAAAAAAAACTCCTTTAAGATTCATTAATTGGTATTTGATTCTAACAAAAAATAATATCTAATGATGTATTTTCAGTTCAATTCGACGTATTCGGGCCAGTATTATATTGCAATCAACAAGACGTAACATTAGATTACTCATATGCTTTTAACGAAATGAATAAATTAACCACCTTCCCCTTCAATGAACGAAATAATTCAGGTTAATTAATAATATAATATATAAATATATAACGTAATATTAGTAATAATGATAAATATTAATTTTTTTCAGCTTCTTCAATAGCACAATCTTCGGGATCAAATATGATATTTAATCCAACATATATGGTACCTCTGGATAATACTAATCCTGCCAACTCAATGTATTATAACGTTGACCAAAATCAAACAGGTATATATGAAGAAGACATTGAAGTCATATTTTAAACATATTCAAGTTTACAGAAATGTTTTTGCGTTATTTCTTGATACGACTTGCCACGAATTTCGTAATGGATTGTTTTTTTTTTTTTGCTTTTATATGCCTATCGAAGTAAAACGTATGGATATAAAAACGTTTAACGCGTAAAAAAGTTAAAAAGAATTATGATAGCTAATAGCTAATAATACGAACGACAATTTTAATTTCATTTTTAGTTTTTCCCAATTTACAATTTCCAAACCAAAATTGGAATATCTATCAACCATTTGGATCTACATCTACTCCAGGCTATGTTGATCCCGCCACTCAATATAGCATTGACCGAAATCAAACAGGTTATTATGAACAATTTATTGAGAACATTTTATTGACCTATTGAAGTTCACAAAAATAATTTCTAAGATTTTGAATTGTGTGATTACATTTTTCCTGGGTATCGAGAAGATAGATTTTCTTCTATTTTTTTAACGTATACTATTATTAATGCAATAATGACAAGATCCAAAAATATAAACATAAAATTGCAACGAATTTGAAATATGTCCATAAGTATATATATATACAAATAGTATTCGCCTCAATTAAAATTTTAGCATAGAGAACAAATTTATCATACTAGAAAAAACAATTTTATCATAAAGATTTTTATATTTCCTGCAAAAAAAAAAAATAATATACGTTTTCATTCAATTATCAATTAACAGTTATATTACACGGAGTGGTTAAATACATTTTTAAGTTTGCAATAACAATTTTCGTTGTTTGTCAATAACCAGAAATCACACTTTTTCTATTTCTTATTAGTAGATTATTATTTTTTTTAAACAAAAATGCTCGTTTATTTAATCGGTTATTGCAAGATTGTTTGTTATTTCGATTATTATCTAACTATATAATAAATGTGTTGGAGATTTAAATATGAAAACGCATTGTCTATAATTGTAGTAAATTAATTTTAACGTTGTATAATATTTACGTAAATTTGTACTTTTAGATAATTCGAATGTATTACAACAAGAACCGTCTTATAATCCTTATGAAATAAATCCCGGTGTTGCATACCAGTTTGGAGTTCAGCCATTCCAACAAGGTAACGGTTCTCGTTTAATTCTTTAAATTCAAAAAATGGATTTTCACTATTAGTCAAATAGTCCTATGTAATTTTTTAATCTTTGAACGTCGTAACATTATGGGCCGATAAAAGGGTTTAAATATAGAGAATTAAACAATTTTTATAACGACACTACTTGGAAAACTACAGGATATAGTCCTATTTTATATTTTATGAAACTTTTGACGAACTGTATAATTCTTTCGTATTTTAAGCTCTATTACGTTTATTTAAATGCAAAAATTGTTTTATTATTTTTTAGGCACACAATTTCCTGTAGAGTATTTCAATACTAATCCATATCCATTTCCACCATCAACGTCTGAACCATATCAGAACCCATATTATGGCCATGATGATAATCCCGCAGATGACGAATAATGTACTAGGTTTGTAAATAATTGGGGCCTTAGAATTATTTTACATACGTATTAATTTTTTGTTGTTTTTTCTTATCAATTTATAATCAAATTATTAATGTTATTTGATTAAATGTTTTATAAGATTTAACTAAATAAACGATATACACAATTAAATATATTTGTGAGAGTAAAACTGAAATTGGAAATCAATGAAATGTTTTATAATTTATAGGTTAAAATAAATATATAAAGTGGAAGTATTACATATTCTATCAGGTTATAAACATAATTGTTATATTGCTAAAATAAGTCGTTTCTTATTTTTATATTTAATATGTTATTAATAATAACGGTAACTTCGGGTTTGAATTACAAATTTATTTATCCAATTTCTCACTGAGTGATATATTTTGAAATATATATATATATATATCTGTGGCGTTCAAGGACAGCTCGCCTAACAAGTCTAATTCCAGACGCAAGCAGCGCCTCTCCCCGAGACTACACTTTTAGCCGCTGAACGGCGCCACTGTCGGAAGGGGAAGCGGATACGCGCCACCTCCGTTACTAGTGAAACGCAACGAGCCATTCCGTTTTAACGCGAGCTTTGAAGCGTAGTGCCGAGGTAAATAAGCAACCACATTTCTAACCTCAATGTTTCACCGACTTGTTTTCTTTCAATAAATAATAAATACATAATCCGTTTTTTTACTCGCTCGCCTTGGCGATTACTAAATATATATTTACACGCAAGGTAATAAAAGTGAATTGGATATACAAAAATGTCTTTCATATAGACGGGGTATTGGTTGTGGGACCTGTATATTATATATGTATATCAATATTTTGTTCCTTTATATGTTTGTCGTTGAAATTTTTCGCTAATATTAAAATTTTTTTTACGTTTTACGGTTGTTAACTGTTTTTTAAACGAATTTTTGACCAATCAACCGACCATAAAATTATATATTTCCATTATTCGAATTTTAATATCTGACTTTTTCGAGAAATAAATTCGGTCGTTCAAAAGTAAAACGCGCTAAAAGATAAATAGGTACAAATTAAACTAAAACAAAAAAATGATAAAGAGAAAAAGGTGTTAGACGCCTTCTTGGTAAATAATGGAGTCGACGACAATACGCGTGCAAAAATATTTAACGCAAAATTTTGATGCAAACGATGAAAACTCTCCTGCATACCACCAATAAATCTAAACGAGTTCTATTGCTAAGGGGAGTGTGATCGCAATGTTCTTCGTCCAAGACGAGAGTGTTCACTTTTTGGCAAGTGAAATAACTCAAAAACAAGAAAAAAAATTAGGAAAATAAGTTTAAGGGAAAAAAAGCGGGAATGATTTTATTATTTAGCGAGTTGTTATAATTAAAGATCGAGATTGCGAGAATTGTTTAGGATTTAGTTGATAAGTTGATAAAGTATAGGTGAAGTGAAGTAATCGAATATAGCGATTAAAATGAAACGAATAAAAATTATCACTTACCTCGCGAACCGAATTCGACTTCGTAAGTCTGAAGGCGAACAAATCGTATAAGAGGATATCCAAGATACCCAAAAGGGTTGGATCGGTGACTGCGTTTCCTGAGGTCCACCGACTATATTAAAAAAAGCCAAAACACAGAAACGATCGTAACGAAGGACTATACTCGTCCCTCGGAATACCGACTTCTTAAGGAGACAGTTGTGGATCGTAGCTAGTGTGCGCGCACTGACTAGAAGACGAAATCGTCACCGGAACCTAGAGCGTACATTTTGTGTTTCATAACGGTATCCGCAAGATCGGACTATCGCCATTGACTAATTAAACAATACTACGTGGCTGTAGAAATCATCGGCACGTTTGGAGTTCGCGGCACATGACTGTTACAAATGTACTTTTTGGGTCTGTTCCTTTGAGTATGTAATAACTCAAAAAACAAGAAAATAAAATAAAAACAAAAATAAATGAATAAAAGAAATAAGAATGATAGATCAGAGGTTAAGCTAGTAGGAGAATATAGTGAGAGGTACGAAAATGTGGAGGAAGGTACGTGGTAATAAGTGAGCAGGGAAAAGTTTTATTGAGTTATTACAGTTATTTGTCTCAAGGTCGTGAATACAAGAACCATTCAGGAGCGCAAACGAGAAGTGTCATACAAACGAATATGATTAAAATATTCAAACGCACTTAAAAGTGAGGGTAAAAACGAACAGAATAATATTCTCTTACCCAGCTGCCCGTGTTCGACAAATCCACCGACAAATATTGAAATAAAAACGCAAGTGTTTTGATGGTGAATAACTGAACTCGTCCTCCGGAGTACCGACTTGTCGAGTATAGCTGATTGCTCGTAACTCGAACGCCGTCAGATGCCGTGAATTTGCGCCGACGATAACCTCCTCTACCCTACTCGACGAGACTCCTCCACCTGGGAGATTCCTCTCTAATGCACGAGTAGAGACTTGTCATTGGCTTGACTGCTTGGCCGGCAGTCCGTGCCGAAGCCTTGTCCGGTAGCCAGTGCCAACTTTTCATCCTGGCCCGACTCGACTGCTGGGGTGAGAGGCGTAATGACCGGGTTATATAAGCTTCGAGGGGTCACGTCTCCATAGAAATCGGCACATCTGCTGTTGTTGATTGTAGTGGTTGTGTCCTTGAGTTCCTTTGTTTAGTTGATTTTGGATACACTTTTTAGTATCAACGTGTGAAATTATTCCGCGCACTGCGTGTTTTACTGTTGTTTGGTCAATTACTTATTCAGACGTCGTCCTTCATGTGTGTTTATGTTTATTATTTCTAAATGCGCTCTCTATGTAGTTTATCCAGTTTTATGTGATTTGTAAAGATGTTCGACCTTGTCCGTTCGTACCGCTGGCGATTTATCATTAGTCAGTTAATAACTCTTACGGTGGGTACCCTTCATGTGTGCCATGTGTACGATTTCTCGGGTTTCTTCGCATTCGTCGCTCTTTCTTTTTTTAAATTAATGTGTTTGTGAGAGTATCCTATTTAATCCATTTTCTTTGATTGTTCTGCACGAGGTCGGACGTTTTTCCGTTGGTTAGTCATCGACCCTTACGATCGTCATTCTTCATGTATGTTTATTTTCATATTTATTACTTTCAAATGTGTTTTCTGTGGAATTTGTTCAGTTTCTTGTAGTTCGTAAATATATTCGATTTTCTCCCTTTGTGTCATGGGCGGTCCGGCGTAATTTAGTTATTAAACCTTATGGTCGATATTCATCATGTGTATTTATATCTTTCAGAATGGTGCTACATATATAATTTCTCCGGTTTCTTGACCTTCGTCGTTCTTTTTAAACTTATATGTTTATGAGAATGTTTGATTTTGTCTCTTTTTTATTGTGCTGATAGCGGTCATTCGATTTACCGTGAGCAAGTCACTAACCCTTACAATCGTCATTCTTCGTGTATATTATATTTATTACTTTCAAACGTGTTTTCTGTTTTATTCTTTTAGTTTAGTCGGTATTCCGTGAAGGTCGAGGGGCAGTTCATTTTATTAAGAAATCTTACAATATTTTGTACAAAATATTTTTCTTTATATAAACTAAACTTAATTATGATATGCAAATATCATTACGAGTATTTATAAATATCGTTTTCTTTAAGCTACAATTTTGTAAATGTACATAGTCATTTTGATTTTATCTTGGATTGTTAATTTACAATTTTGTAAATGTTTGATCGAGCCGTGCCTGACTGGACGATTGCTTTTTTGTTGTCCCGACTCGGACGAACGGCATCTATCACGTGTGCGTACGCGTTGGCCATTATATTTTAATTTTTCAAGCCTGTAATTTATTAATTCCGAACGTTTTGTAAGCACAATTTCTTTTATAATTCGTTACCCTTCGATAATATAGTTGGTACTCTGCGAACAACAAGTGTCACTTTGTTTTCGTTAAAACACAACTGTAAAATATTCGCGTGTTATATTTGTACACGAAAGAAACTAATATCGAAAATTACCGTGTCATCTGTTTACGACAATTACGATGTGTACACTATTGTGATTCCGGAAGCCAAGTATCCTACGATTGTCCCTTACGGGGTTAACCGTTCCTATTACTTATTTTTTATCGGATCGGATGCACGGTTGCCTGGTTTTCCAAATTTCACGGGTAGTCCAAAATGATAAACATTTAAAATACTCGACAATGCCATTTATTCGTAAGTAAACTATGTTTAAAAAGCTCAAAGAATGTACGAATATTCTGGTTGAACGGTACCGGGGTTAACGGCAATCACATAACTGATGTGACTACACGATATTTTACTAATTACGTTTTTATTTATTCTACAGGACGCTTAGCAGATAATTTCAATTATTTAATCAACTTTAATTGATTTAAAATCAATTTGATTATTAATTTGATAATTAATAATCAATTGTTTTATTCGATATTCGTAAATTGTAATATTTTTTGAAATTTGACAAAATCGCACGCCAAATAGATTCTTGTGATACTGCGTGTTTTGTTATATCAATTTTATTTGTTCATCTATGCAAATAACGAAACAGGCCTTGGCTATCCGTACTCGAGAAAATAAATTTTCGTGATTTATAATCTTATCCATACGCCGTAGTTGGGTTACAATAAAGCCTTATTTTAATCAAAATAATACAAATAATAATGGATTCCACTAAAAACGTTTTCATCTTTCCTATAATCGTTATAATTTTTTCGGTAAACATCGCTAATGCCAATTGTAAGTATGATATTTATATTTAATGTATGTTGTAATAACTTTTGATATAAACGAGTGAAAAATATTATAATACAAACGTAATTTACGATCAAATTCTATGATCGAATCATAGATTAATATGCGATGGTCTTAATACTCGATACAATTTCGTTGTATTTTATGTATCACGTGAAATAATTCGGACTAAAATTCGATTAAAAATTATTACTTACGAATAAGTCACGGCTAATCCAAATATTATTTATCGGATTATTGGATATTATATCTGTAATATTGTATCGTAGTTGATATATACGATGAAATCATCGATAATTATTATACTATGTTTACCATAAGTCGGTTATACACCCATTGCTCGGAAAGTCGTTAGGCAAAATTTTAGTCGGCTAATAATTATTACGCTAACATTTATCACGCGGGTCATTAAGTCCCTAGACTAATTAATATACAGAAGAGCGTCAGTAGCGAGTGGAGAAGAGGGGGCGAAAGCCAGCCAAAGCAACCGAAGACGTTGTGTCTTATTAACAATTACTGTTGTAGTCAGCAGGCGAGGTCATGGCCTCTGTATTTTGGGACACGCGCGCAATTTTGCATATCGACATTCTTCCAAAAAGTCAGACGATCAACAGCGATTAATATATTGCATTATTGGATCGATTGGATGACACGATCAAGTAAAAAAGGCCTCACGAAGAAAAAGTCGCCGTTTCACCAAGAAATGCACCAATCCACAAATTGACGAAAACGATTCGATTTAGTTATCGAATGGCTTTCACATCCTCTATATTCACCACATCCATATGATTTCTAGTTGTTCGCAGATCTCAAAGAGGTGCTTCAGGGAAAGAGATTTAGCTCCGATAACGAGATTATAGCCGCAACTGAAGCTTATTTTGAGGCAAAAGACAAATCGTTTTATAAGAAAGGCGTTGAAAGTTTAGAAAAACGTTACAATCATTGTATCGCTATGAAAGGTGACTATGTTGATGATTAAAGTCAAATTTCGCAAAAAAAATATGTATTTCTTGGTAAGACCCAGTACTTAATAACCCACGTATTATGTTGTACTTTTAGAAAATTTAATAAATGATATTCTTAAGACTTATGGTATTAATTTTACATAGATTTTATTTGATATAATTTTCAATTTTGTACAAATAATATAAACATTATATATATATATATATACACAAAGTTTTAATACTAATTTTAAAATTTTTTTTTAAATTGTATTTTAGATTGCTTATGTAAGATATTATTACCAATTTTCGTAAATATTATCATATAAATAAACAAAATCATTTATATATAAAATACATTAAAAATATAATGATCTACTAAAACATAAAATCTAACGCGCAAAAATATATTTTGAATACGTTTATTCCAAGTACGCTTAAACGAGAATTTTTCCAATGGATTTTTACTTGTTATGATAGTTTATTTGTACAAGTGATGCATATAGAATCACGTGTATTAATCACAATTCAACGAAATTCGATTGTAAACATCGCGTACATATTTGTTTATCATTGCTTAATCCTGATCTCTTTTAAGTTAACCCAACGTCGTATAATCTTTTTTATTGAAAAATTATTTGTTAAAAAAACAAATTATTTATATTTCCAATAATTTAATAACTATACTATGTTGTACACGTCATAAATTAAATGTCTATATACTGAAACATTTTTCTACCAAAAAACGACCGATTAACGTATTACAAGTATTTCTGTACGGCATTGATTATTCCTATTTACCAAAAGTTTAAGTATCCGTCGACTATTCATAAATAGAAAATGTATTATTAAAACACCAAGATGCAAATGTTTCGTTATTTAAAAATCGCATACGATTCGGACTTATTCTCTTTTATTTTTCAATTGTTGGAATTTTATGATACATAATTATTAATATCAATACTAATCATTTCCAAGGTTAGATTTAACGCTTAATATTTTTTAATAAACCGTAATAATTATTTAGAAAATTGATGTGGCGAAACTTGGAATAATCTTGCCCATATTACTTCAGATTATATTGTATAAATAGGAATAGTGTATATAATATCACTATCAATCAATCGT
The DNA here is from genome assembly GCA_025469175.1 of Geopemphigus sp. TES_GeoC_2020. Lineage (NCBI taxonomy): Eukaryota > Metazoa > Arthropoda > Insecta > Hemiptera > Aphididae > Geopemphigus > Geopemphigus sp. TES_GeoC_2020. The sequence goes on from JAIPRN010001804.1 coordinate 9,276, forward strand.
TCAATATTAAAGTATAACTGAGAATTGAAGAACGAAATAAAATAACAGTTTAACGGTTTTCTTCTAATATTAATAATAATTATACGAATTCAAAATCATTCCGTTAGATCAAATCACGACATTTGGCAAAATAGAGAGTGAGTATTAACAAACGGTTAGAATTGAAGTATGCACAACAGATTACACGTATAATATTCAAGTTTCATTTTCAATGGACATTAGTGATATCATAAATATTATATATATTTACCGAAGTATATATATAATTGATTTAATAGTTTGGAATGTCGAATATAATATATTACAGTTAAGCCTTTTTATTAATTTCTTGGTATAGAAAATTCCACTAGTTCTGAGGCATTCAAATACGTATATGACAACAGTAAGTGATTTAACGTCGGTTTTTTTTATCATTAACTGTGTGTTGCTTGACAAATAAACAACGTTTTGTTAACAAAATATCTATCGAAAATTATAGAGCGGTCGCTACAAAGTGCTAATATATTATTGCATATTTAAAATATTATAAATTATAAATTATAATACTTACGATTCGGAATTTCTTTTTTCTGTACTTGAAAATTGGGGTGAAATTAATATATTGCAAATTAAGGTCAGTCGAGGTTCAAAAACAGAAATCACACAAGGTTGATTCGGAAATATGTACTACATGCGGTGATTTCTATAAATCCGATATTAAGCGATGATATCTTACGAAAATGTACTCCAATACTAAGGAAATTGTTCCCATTAACGATGCTACTGTATCCGGCAAAGGAAACTGTGTTTCAATGGCGTCGTAATTCTTCATATTCGATCGCGGAGTTCTTTTTATAGACGATTAAATGACTGTCGTGTTTTGTTCAATCGGCAAACGTGACGATATCTTAAAAATCGCCCAGAATTCGGAAACGATATTTTGATGACTTATGATGTAATAGGCGTAGAAATCCATAAGCGTAACCGTCCACATTTCGTAATTATTTTATTTAGTTTTTAAACTTAAAGTACGTTAAATATCGGTGACGAATACATTCAAATTGTAAATAATAAAATTATAAAATGTAGTACGAGTAAACACGCTTTGTGACATTTTTCGTATAATCAGATGCACCTCATCTATAATTATGGAACTTAGTAACAGGGTAGTTTTATTAGGTATTAAATAATTTATTATCTACTATAATATTAAACGAATACGTTATTTTAATTAGAAATATAAAAATAGTAATTATTTCGTGTTCTTAGTGTCTTCAATTGATACAGAAGGCCAATACAAAAGTAAAAATTAAATATTGTATCGTATAATATTATTTATGAATTATTGGCCTTAAAATTAGTATTAGAATAATAAAGTGATACTTATATAGTTTTATTTGGTATTGAACAATCGTAATAAAAATTATGAATATATTATATGATTTTAGGTATTTTTCGCAAATATGTCTCAGACATGTTTAACAGTGTCGTGGAAGGTAGGTTCTGTTAACGATAATTTATACAAGTATTTATTAAATAATTACGAAAAAAGAAAAAAATTTCAACGCTTAAAACCAACGTCTAAAAATAAAATTCTACGTATTTTAGCATACACAGCGAGCGAACAATTTATTCAAGGCCCAAAGGAATGGTGTTTGGAAAATATACAAAGTTCGCGTTAATTTTTATTATATATTCTATTTAAAATATATAATAAATACTTGTCAAACATCGCGTAATCTCTAAATTAATTTAGCGTATAATTAAAATAGTTATTGGTCTACAAACGTTAATTTTATAAAAATGTAAAATTACAATTATAGATAACATTTTTGATATTAAAAATATTGAACCGTTTGTAATTTGTAGGTACACGATTTTTATAATTATAATTAACTGTGATACGAATTTGAACGCTTCTAGATTATAATCATGTAATACAAAATATAAACCAATCTAAAGCAAATTGTGAAGGTAATTATATAGATAATTTATATTTAAATTTATGATATTGAAAATTATCGTAACTATTCATAGTGATATATATTAATGATCATCATCTTCGCCTTTATCCCATCTAATTGGGGTCGGCCACCTTTGTCTTAAACCTCCATTTGGCCCAATCTCCCACATCCTCCACGCACACACCAGCAATCCTCATATCCTCCTCAATCGTATTTAACCACTTCTTCTTTGGTCTTCCCTTTCCTCTTCTTCCTTTCACTCAATTTCATAACTGTTCTTACTACTTTCAAATCTTCTCTCCTCATAACATGCCCGAACCATCTAAGTCTATTCTCCCTCATTTTATCCTTAATCGCCGCTACTCCTATGCTCCCTCTTATATATTCATTTCTTATCCTATCTTCTCTTGTCACCATACTTCTCTATCTAAGCATTCTCATCTCGGCTACACTCATTCTCTGCTTTATTTTCTTATTCATCGCCCAACACTCTGAACCATACAACATTGCTGGTCTCACTACACTCTTATAGAACTTGCCTTTCAGTCTCATTGGAATTCTCTTATCGCACAGGATACCAGACGCTTCTCTCCATTTGATCCACCCATACCTAATCCTATCCTCTTTCCCACTAAACCATACCTCCATTACCATAAGTCTATGCTGCGTTATTACCCCCTCACCAGGAATTACTTTACAATCCTTTACCTGCTTTACACTCTCTCTCTTCCACATAAAGTAATCAATCTGTAATCAATTATCTCCACTCTTATAAGTTATATAGTGCTCTTCTCTCTTCCTAAAATATGTGTTGATTATCGCAATATCATAAGATAATGCAAAATTTAGAACTCTTTCTCCAGCCTAGTTCTCTTCCCCAAAACCATATCCTTCACGTATTCTTTCATACCCCTTCCTCTCGCTACCGACATGTCCATTCATATTCCCCCCTATCACTGTATCCTCATTACTTGGTATTCCCTGCATCACTTCATCCATATCTCGCCAAAACTCTTCCTTGTCCTTTTTTTCACATCCTACTTATGGCGCATACACACTCACTACATTCAAGACTTTTTTCTCCAACATTAATTTAACTACTATTACTCTATCACTTTTCCTTACCACATTCATTACTTTATCTTCCATTTCCTCGTCCACTATTACTCCTACACCATTTCTCTTACAATTCTTGCCAGAGTATATTATTTTATACCCCACTCCTATTTCTCTTGCTTTCTCCCCTTTTCACTTTGTTCCCTGCACACAACAAATATCGACATTCCTCCTTCTCAATACCTCTACCAATTCTCTACTTCTATCAATCAGTGTTCCAACATTCCATGTACCTATTCTTACTTTATTTCTATAGTTCTTCCTTGAGTTCCTAAAAATCAGTGGTGATGTCCCTACACCGTTGTCACTACACGCGTTGGGTAGGCCCGCACACGTGACTGGTGAAACGGCTACCGCACCTGCTGTCCGGCTTGTATCATACACTATGCCTCCTTTACCTCTATTTCCTCTCACCTGTTATCTCCGCGTACATCCAAAATGGGACAAACTGCCTACTTGGTTTATTAGACCTCCCATCTTATTTGACTTCATTTTTATACCGACTGTCAACCTGACGCAACCTCATTTGTCGCCTCTTACGACTGGCTGAGAAGCTGTGGAAATATTCTGAATCCTATTCCACGGGGACTAGTGATATATATATATATATATATATATATTAATAACATTCTTAAAGAATTTCGTGTGAATTAATTGTGATAAAAAAAATTTTCATTGATTTTGTATCAATTATATTATAAAGGTCTATCCTCCTCATTGATGTTACTCTTTATCTGACAACTTTTTGTAAACAACTACGTTTAAGAGCAAATAAATTATAGAAAACAATTACACAACTGAAATTATAATACTACTTACTTCACTTTACTGTTAATAAAATGCGCGTACACTATCCTAACAATGACGTTATTTTTTAGTGTTGATGAAACAAAGATATATAAAGCGTAAGTAATTATATTAAATACGTTTAAAAGAATTTGAAACGAAAATTATAGAAGTAAAGCGATATATTCCGACGGTGATGTTTATAACCTACAATCAATTAGAAAATCATTATATATAATTAATATAATTTTATATTTATTTCTTATATAGAATATAATTTTTGCTTAATTTTTGTTTTTAGTTAGTAGCGATGCTACGACAATACTAAAATTTAAATATTATAACGTAGGTGTGTAAATGACGTTTAATTATTTTTTAAATTATGATATAGTTTGATATAAATTTAAATTATATTTTCTTAGAAAAAATGGTATAACTCAATGTATTGGCAAGACGACGAAATTTTATTTTTACGTATTGCTTAAAAAAAGGTTAAAAGGCATATAAAATTAGTTTTGATATTCATATTCATTGTAATAATGGTATTTGAAAAATCTTTGTTTAGTCATTTATAATTTTAAATACTAACGAAATGTCTAACTTAGATGATGAATTGAATTTCGTTGTAATTATTATTCGTGTCCTGCATGCAATATATTATTCCTTGTATTATGAACGTTATATAAACAATTAGAAAATAAATTTGATAGGCGCGTTAATGGATAATTGGTCAAATATTAATATATTAATATATATTCTTCGTTCTTGGTTCGTAAATGAAAAGTTGCAGACAGTGTATTCAATGGTAAGTAAATTTTTTTAAGACGAAGATCTGAAAAGTAACAATTTCCATTTTGAATGTTCTAACAAATTATTTCTAAATCAAAAAATGTAATATTGTTTTCGTTTAAGAATATTACAAATATTGTTTAAAACGAAGTTCATAAACAAAAACGGTTGGTCATCGGTTTTTATGTAAATAATGGCGTGTAACATTAATATTGTATACGAGGTAAAATATAATTAAAATTTGACAGAGATGTAGGGACAAAATTACATTTGTAACGTCCATGATATAGCTAAATTAATACATATCGGCAATTAAATACGTTAATAATCACAATTGTTAGGCTGCAAGTTTCTGGTGATATCGTTCTAAGATATAGTACAAAATTTTTAACGCAAATTTAACCGCATACAATAGTATGAATATATAATTGTTGACACTGAGAAGCGTGCGCTGTAGCGAAGTATAAACAAATTATAGAATTTCCTAAACAATGGTTCACGGACGTGTGTGTGTGTGTACAATGTGGATCGGAGTGAACTTTTATCTTTAGGTCGGTTGTCACGACGCCTTGATAACGGGATACAGATAATTTATATAACGAACTAAAATTTAGCGATTTCCAAACAAACAAAATTTATTTTCTAAACAAGAAATGTGTTAATTTTTATTTGACAAACGTATAATACGGATAATCCTATTATAGTTGTGCGTAGGAGATTATCCAACATATATATATTACGATATTTGTAAAAATAAACGAAATAAAATATTTTTCACGAATTTCTTTAGATTTATTAAATGGATATTTTGTCTACTTGTATGAAAATTTTTCGCCATTAGTCGGTATGTATCATAATTTTACGAAATTAAACATAAACGATATAAAAATATTAACTTTGAAATATTGATTCGTATTACGACGAATACTGTGACTGAAATATCAGAAAAATGTCAAATGTTCTAGCGTCGTATTTAGCGTTTTATCGTTATATAAAGAAATGTGCGCGATTGGACGTTTTGACCGTTAATATTTCACAAGACCGCTGTATCGTATTAACTTCTAATAAAAACCCAATCGTGTATCGATAAATTATTTTATGATATCTAAAACTATTTTACATAAATTATACGTATATTTTATGTATATAAATATAAGATCATGGGTTGTTTTCTTCTTAAAGCATAATACAATGTGAATCATCTATAAACAGAGTTTTATTTATTAAATACAAATAAGTTTTACATTACTAATATTAACTGATGAAATACTAATCTAAAAACAGAGAATTGCACTTTTAAATTAAATTAATTTCACATAACTGAGTTTTTACGAAATTATCAAACAACATTTGTAATCTAACTATAAGTTATTATTCCATTGAAATGGTACGACACGTTTGACGTTTTTCTCATTGGTGGCTCTCTCTTACGGTTTAACCGAGAAATACTCGAATGTCAATGTCAACACAAAGTTTACATAAATATATAAGAAAGTGATTAGAGTATTATTCTCTATTGATTATTGCCCAACTTCGTATTTAATAAATTCAGTTATTCATTAACTCACGTAATATCCTTTGATTTTGTAAAATGTTGTATTCGATAAATGTTGTTATAGCTATATCCAATGCAAAGGGACCGTTAGAATATTGTGCGAATAATACAGGTGATAATTTACCCTTGCAAAATACATATAAGCGTTAATAAAAAAAAAAACTATCAATATGATATTTCTTCGTGTTATTTCAGAATGTATAGGTACGTTTTTAATCGCTAATTTTTGTAAATCGTCTTATATAATATGTATATTAAACTATTTATAATTATCCATATAAAATATGGAAAGCCATTTTCGGTACACAATTAGACACAATTCGATAAGCAATTTTTAAAATAACACCGTCGTGTTTTCAATAACGAAATATTTTCAAATCCATTTTTTTCGTTGATCTTTATAATTAAACAATTGTGGAATTGATCACGTATAATTAGTCCTTATTTTTCTTTATTTTTACTTGTGGTCAATTCACACATATTTTTGACGGATCTAACAATGACTTTAATAATACATTTTTTTAAATATAACAACTATAAAACAAAAATATAATATTCATATATATCAGTTATCATAATTTTTAAAATTCATTACCTGTTATAAGGACAATTTTATTATTATGAACTTAATATTATGTAAAGAAATAATTAGGGACGGAGTGTGCATCTATTACAATATAGGGGATTAGACATTTGCAGTTCTTTATGAAATTCAATTTTGAAAAATATGCACGTTGTTATAGGCTTTTGTTCCTTGAGAATGTGATATAAATAGCGTTCCAATGGTGCAAATGAATCGCGTTTCTTGAAATGTGGTTAATCGCGTCACGTAGCTAAATGGCTTGTAGATTGTTGTTAGATTAGTATCTTCAAAATTTCCGAGATAATTAAAAGAAAACGAATCTTTTTCCCGCTAATTATTAGTTTTGAAAAACCCATTAGATAAGTAATATTCTTTACTTACATTTATATGTGTATATATATATATATTCTAATAAGTACGCTGTTTTAAGGATCCAGCCATTCGTGGCAACTGCTTGCTCAACATATTCAGAAAAACTTTTACCCGCAAAATATAATAAATTCGCGCTTATATAATCGGAAAACCATTTCATAGATAATAAATAATTATTATATAAATATAATTTATCTAGACCAATTAACAAAGGTTGAAGAAAAAAAAAGTAATTTTTATCACACGTTGATACGTAAATATTTATGGAAACTAGAATATAATACGCGTGTATTTCATCATTTAATTTATAATTGTACAGTAAACACTTGCAAATCGGTTATAAGTGACTATATGTCGCAACCATTTAGTTATACTATATATTTGTTTACATAACCGATTTAATAATTTATAGCATAAAACAGGATACCATTGTGTAAACTTTAAAACGTGTATTTTTCACTATGCGGTTAATTTAAGCGTTTAGACGAATTCGCATAAGAAAATTATAAAAAACAACACTTCAATATTGAAATATATATATATATATCTAAAAATTGTCGTCCATATTACGACGATTTTATTATTATAAACTTATTATAACATACGTTTACAATCGGAGACGAATCTATTAAATTATAGTATTTAGTAATTTGTTCTCATTTATGACGTTTAGTCGAAATAAATATACGCGTAGTTTCGACGAGCTATACACCAGGAACGCGATATAAAAATTAGCTCCAATCGATAAATCGTCGCTATAGAATTGTGGCCATTTGCACCAAGCGTTTAAGTCGTTTTTAGATTGTCGTTAAAAGTATTAGTATCTTCGTTAATTTCTATATAATTATTTAATAGAAACGTAGCCGATAAAAATTATATAACATTTAATACGCGCGATCGTCATCGGAAAATTGTTCTTTGAGTATTTATAATCGTTATATAATTGAAATTTATTTAGAGCGAAAAGTAGATGTTAATTGGGTGCTGTGTAAGTTTTTCTATACATTTATTTGTGTACATTTACGTTAAGTAAATACACGCGCGTTTTATCTTTTTATATACAAATATAATGTAAACGGACGTAACGTTTAAATATTTAACGAAAATAGTTATTTAATACGACTAACACGGACTATATTATATATTATATCTATTATCTATTCAATAATTTATAGTATAAAACAAGAGACGAATGTGTATATTTAAAACGGTTATGTGTTTCTTTTATCCACAGATGAATTAAATGGCATAGAAACGTTCGAATACATATATAATCATAGTGAGTGACGATTTTGTAAATATTTTTGTACCGTTAAATGTAACTTATTTTGTCAATTTCATCCCTCTTTGAATTAACTGATTAAATATTACGATTGCCGTGGTATGTTTAGTGGTAAATTTCGGGAGCTGACGATGGCCAGTGAAATTTATTTATAAAATGGATAACGAAAAATTTTTTATAATATAAAATACAACGTAGATTATCAAGTAAATAAGTATGTCGCTATGTGACGATTCGAAAGCGCATTTATAGCAAAATAGATTCCAGAGGTTGTGGGGGGACATTGTTTCTGAGAATGTTGTACTATAATATTCGTCATCCGCCTGTAAGTGAAAATTCTCTTTATGCCATGGAGTGTATTTTCATTTTATCGTATATGTGGAATTTCCGTCACAACAAACACTATATCGTGTCCATTTTCTATAACTATCTCAATATAGTGAACAGTATTTTTAAACGGAAATTATATGACTGTTTGGCGAGACTAGCAACATTGAATTGTAATGTTTAGTTATTTTTGGTTCCGTGAACATTTCCACAAACTGTCCTTCTACTACAATTTTTTTTTAAAGGGTTTTAACAGAAAATGTTTATAATAAATAAATTCGAAGGTCTAAAATATATATATATTACGTTATTTGAAATTATTAAAACGTATAACTCGTCAAATGTTTAGCAACATTAAGACCTGTATGTTTTTATTAGTAATTCCAAAAATATCGCTTGTAGTTGTAGAAATGTTTACGTATTTATTTGTGTTATATCATAGGATAGTTTATCTAAAATGTAAATATATATGCGTTTTTAGAAATAAATTTTCGTCTTAAAACATTAATTTTTTTTTCAGTCAATATACAAGCAGTAAGAGGCCCCAAAAAAGGTAGCGTATTTTTCATTGTTAATAATTTTTATTGTATAATCATTAAGTTAATATATAATATGCGACGCCTCGCTCCGGGTTCACCGGAGGAGCATCGTTTGACGATCCGCCATGGGGCACGGGTCGTCAACCCGTGGCCGAGGTCCATGGATCGGAGCTGACGGGATTTTATTATTTTCGTTGTTGTAATTTTACCGGCCAAAACAAAAAATGGGGAGGGAAGAAAAGTTATATATTATGGACATCACACCAACATACGTACTGACCTGTCCACCGAAAACCCGCCGGACACGGTCACCGTCCCGGGGAACGATGGTAGGTGGGTTTACTCCATCTTTACTATTAAAAACTTACACGATAAAACAGATTTAATATGAAAGAAACTGGATGAAAATTTAATATATATATATATTGCCGCCTTAATCGTGGATGATAAACAAATGAGAACTGACCAGGTCTGTATCGAATAGGTCGATACAGACATTATCGCTAAATAACCATAATCTCGGGTTAATGAACGGAGCCCCGGATGATATTGAACGTTACAAATATTTCGATTAAAAAAATTTTAATAGGCTAATTATTGAATAATTTATTGCTAGAAACAACATTGCTATTATACGTTCATTGATCATAAATAACAATTTTATTGGTAAATGTATATTTTTAGCTATTCTACGACAATATATTCATTATGTTTTCAATGAAGTAAAATCAGGTAAGTAGAGTATTTGAAAATTTATGGACATATTAAATAATTGCTTAATGAACATGAAATACTTTTATTTGTAACCAATAATCTTTTTAAGATATCAATAAATCTCCTGATTACAAAATTAATATGGTTAAAAATTCAATGGATTGGTGTTTGGAAAACATATCAGGTTTATATAAATATTTAATATTAAGTTAAAAAATATGAAAACATATGTTCATATATATACGCGTTTGAGTTTATTATAGATACTCTAACGTTGCAAAATTACATTACAAAACTTTTATAATATTAAATATTAATTAATTAAGAAAGATAAGATGATTTTCATGAATTTTCTTGTAAATGAAAAAATATTTTTATATAAGTTAAATAAATAAATAAATATATAGTCTCGTATATATAGCCGTATACAATAAATTACACGTAAAAATAAATTATATTCTACATATGTAAAACTAAAAAAATTTAGTAAAAACCTAAAACGGCGAATAAAATGTCTTGAATGAATGAAACAATTATTTCTCAGAATATTTATTTATAATTTAAAAATGATTGTGACAATATAATAGACATGAAGAGCTTAAATGAAAATAAAAATTCGTATATTTATGACCGCAGAAATCGCAGAAAATATACCAGAAATAAAAGTTTCATCGTATTGTGAAAGTAATTACGCACATAATTCAATATCATATAATTGAAATTATAAAATGTATACCTTAATTTTGTGCGATCATATATTTCATCATTTAATTAGTGCGTCTGTGAAAAGAATCTTGTAAATTGAACATAACTATTACGAATCAAAATGTTTAGCGTTGATTATGGCCCAACATAATATAAATTATATTACAGTTGTGTAAATAAAATGTGTACTTATCATATAAAGAATAATGTCATTTAAATCGAAAATATTATTATAGAATTAGTAAGTTCGAAAGATTTTCAAGGTTAGTTATTTTATTCTGTATCAACCGCGTAATTATTCCAATTATATTATAGGATAAGATTAATAATTCTATTTTACGTTATCCAAAGAATTCTCAAATAATACTTTAACGTCTTTGAAGCATGGATATTATAAATTAAGTAAGCAAAGAACATATTATTTTTTTCCAAATTAACAAACATTTTGTTATACGTATACGCGTATTTTTAAATATATATTTTGTATCGAGTTTTTTGATAAACATTAGACGTGACGAAAAATGTTTAGCTGATTGAACAACACGTACATATAAATATAATGTTAAAATTAAATCCAAAAGAAATAGTCATGATTAAAAATGAAATCTCTAACTTACTCGATAAGTGTATTATCAACCTGATTTTTTAATTTGGATATTTTGAAACTTTTATTACGTGAAAAATATAATGGAGAGCTGAATCACAAATTTATCAATTAGATTAGAATTAAATATAAATTTATGTGACAATAGCACAAATGTTTAACTTTATATATTAGAAATCAACGCATTTCTCAGTAATATCATAGAATATCGAATAGAATGTTGTACATATCAAAATATATGAAAATTAATTTTTTTTTCACGAAAATGGAAAAGCTGTTTCATCGAAAATAAAAGGTATGTTATATGTTTTTAGATACTACGGTTATATTAATTACAATTTTGTACATAAATGCTTTTATAAATAATTTTATTATGAACATAATTTTCTTTTCTTTTTATAAATAAACAGGCATTTTAATTGTATAGTATCATAGATAAATAAAATCAGTATATAACAATATTATTCACAAATACTTTTTTAGATGCAGTAATGAAATATTATATGTATATTATTGAAACATATTTAAAATTGAATGGTATGTATAATAATTTTCAAAGTTAAATATCATAAATAATCGTATTATTATATAATAATATGAAGTATTTAAAAATAAATTTTAAAATGGAATTACATACTTTCATTACAATTTATATATATATTCATGGTAATGCAATAAATAACAAATATATATTTATTTCGTTAAAATGATAATTAAAAGGTGTTGACATTTATTTATCTAATTAAATTTATTATTCGGCAATGATTATTATCGTACTTAATATTTTCCGATTAAGATGAACTGCTCTAAGATCTTGCTACAAGCAATCAATTAAAATACAAAAATAATTTCCTTTGTTATTCTAGTTCATTTCAATGTGCTAGGACCAGTATTGTATTGCAATGAACTAAATTCAACATTAGACTATTCATATGTTTATGAGGAATTTAAGCAATTGGATAATTCTTACCGTAGATTTTCAAATTATCAAGGTAACGGTTAATTAAATATGCATTATGTACTTTTGTTTTAAATGTAAAAGTCAAAATAGCGATTTCCACTATTTCTAAATTATCAAAAATCTTTGTCTTATAATACAATCGAACGATCTTTATTAATTTACGCTTTTATTTAAAATGTAAAGTATCTATAAGGCGTAGTGTATTTTAAAAAGAAAAATCAATATCGGTATACATAGTAAACGTTTATTACGATACATATTTAATATTTTATTCAGGTAAGTCATTACCTGAAAGAATTATTTATAATAAAAATAATAAAAAATATTAAATTAAAGTTATTTAAAAACAGATTCGTATATATTCATATATATTCGTTATGATACGTTGTAATCTATAGAATTTTACTCCGTGTTTGTATTAAACAGTTATTTTTGCTTAATAATAAATTCGCAATTAAAGTTTAAGTCGTCGCTTCTTTAAAAATATAGTTGGCGTTTACATTGTTTATACACCTATTTAATTTCTTAATTTTCAGTGTAGATGTTTTTTAACTAAATGTTCAATTTAAATTTTTTGTCAGCGTTAATAAATTTAATTACTAATTTAAAAATAAATAAATATTATGTCACAAAAAAGATTTTCTCTACTTATATTCTTTTAAATAGGATTACTAAAATAACTAACGTTATATTTTTTTTATATAAATGTTAATACCAAACAAATTTTGAACAGATAAAATATAGGTATTTACTTTGTAATTTATTTTTTTTTAGGTGCTTCTAGTTCACAACTTCCAGAATGGAATCCGACAATGGGATATTCATTCGCCCCAGGTTTTGTTAATCCCGAAACAACAATTAACTATGGCGTTGACCAAAATCAAACAAGTATATACGAATAATACTTAAAAGACGTCTTTTACATGTATTCCAGTTAATAAAAATAATTTATATTATTTTCAATTAACTGATATAATTTCGTATAATCAATGAGGACGAATTTCCTTTCTTCGTTTATAATTTTATTTGCGAAGCGTAGTGACACGATAAATATCTAGTGTATTAAATAAAACTAGGATAATAATCATTATTATTATTACAAGAATTGCTCGTTTAAAAGTATTAGATTAAACGAGCAATTTTTGTATATATATTTATATATATAATCTGAATCTCGGAAACGGCTTCAACGATTTTCATGAAAATTAGTATGCAGAAGGTTTCGAGGGTGATAAATTGATCTAGCTAGGTTTCATATTTACTTTTAACTTTATGCTATATAGACATTTAAAACAAAAAATATTCGTTCGAACGGTTAAAATTGTTGTAAAAATTCCAAATTTATACTAAATATGCGTTCGGCGATAATCTTACGTTTGGTGTAATCAGATTTACAATATAAAACTAAACACAGCCGTAAAATAATTTTTCCGAATTTCAAACCAATTTTTTTCGATCCGTTATAATTGTCGTAGACTCTCAAGAGGGGGCTCAAATTAAAGATCTCCATAAGACAAATCCAACAACGTAATCAAAAAAATACCAAGCAAAGTTCGGTCACCAGATATTAAATGTTAATACAAAACAAATTTTGAACGGAACGAAGACATTTCTTAATGTAATACAGATAAAATATAAATATTTATTTTGTATTTATTTTTTTTTTAGATGCTTTTAGTTCACAACTTCCAGAATGGAATCCGACAATGGGATATTCATTCGCCCCAGGTTTTGTTAATCCCGAAACAACAATTAACTACGGCGTTGACCAAAATCAAACAAGTATATACGAATAATACTTAAAAGACGTCTTTTACATGTATTCCAGTTAATAAAAATAATTTATATTATTTTCAATTATCTGATATAATTTCGTATAATCAATGAAAACGAATTTCCTTTCTTCGTTTATAATTTTATTTGCGAAGCGTAGTGACACGATAAATATCTAGTGTATTAAATAAAACTAGGATAATTATTCGCATTAATATTCAATCATAAACACCGATTATATTAAAAACGTTTTATTTACATATATATTTAAATACTATACATTAATTAAAAATTTCAGTATTTACACCATATAATATTAATGTAGATAAAGTAATTTTGTAAGAAAACGTTTTCGTTTTTACCAAACTTATAATTCAAATTGGTATCGATGTTCTTTTGTATAAGAATTCGTGGAATTTAGATTTGTGTTTTAAGGTTCGCCATAATGATTTTGACTGTTAATCTACGACTGCGAACCTACTTCTAGTAGTTTTATGAAAAGATAATTTTGTAATTTCAATTGTTTAAACCGTTATATGAGTACGATAATGTAAATTGTTTATACATGTTTACTTTTTTGAATTATACAATTGCATTTGGGCAAGAACCAATTGATGGTCCTTACGAAGTTAACCCTGTGATTAGAAGCCAGTTCGGCCTGGCTTAATATTTAGGGTTCACAAAATTGATTTTCGCAATTCGCCAATTAGTCGAATAAAATTTTTCGACGTTTTAAGATTTAAATATTACGGTTTGTTAATTGTCATAACGGTACTAATTTGAATATTGGAAAATATAGTCCTTTCGTGAGAAAGGACGTGAGTTCGTATTGCTATTTATGTACTAGAAAATTTATGTTTTATTATTTTTATCTCGGTCCCGCACATTAATATTATTTTAATTTTTAGATGTACAATTTCTCGAGCAGTCTTCCAATACGAATCCTTCTCCCATCCCGCCATTTGCGTCAACGTCTCAACCAAATGAAAACTATTATTATTATTATTACGATCCCACCGGACATCAAAAATAACGTAATTAATTTGTAAATATTTGGAGTATCCAAAATATTTAGCGTAAGCGTTAATTTTGTTTATTCGTCATTGTGTAATCGAATTGACTATGTAAAATATATCCGTCTAATATATATTTATTAATGTGATTGTTAAAATGTTCTTCAATAAAAATATTATAATTTATAACGGTCGGAATAAACGGTTTAATCGTGCCCGAAATAATAGTGTTAAAAATTATTCAGGCTGTAAACGTTATTGTTTTTTCGCGAAAATTAACAATTTTATACGCTCGTCGTTTATATAGGGGCTTTCTTATTTATACTGACTCTGCGTTGATACGCATACTGAATCGAAATTGAATTCCGAATGTTTTTTATGAACTTATAATCAATTTATCGTTTTAAAATTACTGGCGCTACTACGTTAGCACCGCGTAGTTTAGACGTTCCGTAACGTTCGTTGATCAAGTATAATCGAAATTTAAATCCAAAAATCCCGTCATAATTGCTATGAATATACACGACCGATTCGCAAATAACTAGTAACTGTCGCGTATAATTTATTCTTAGCACGGTATATAATAAGGTTGTTCGCAGTTATTGACAATGGCTTTAATGGTATTGCGTTCAGCGCTATTATTATTAAGTTTCCTTACTATTACGTACGTGGTTCGTCCATAATTGAACGGAAACTGGTTAAACGCCAATATTTAAATATAAACGTTTAACGGAAAAATGGTCGACGGTTTTTTCGTCGACGAAAAACCATCGACGAGGTTTTATTACGAAGCTTGAATTTCGACAGCATACTGCAAATAGTACACCGAAGATATATTGAAAATTTCGATCCAACGAAGGAATTTCGGTTAAAAATCTATCCTTTAGATTCCGATAATTGATACCGAGAATAATTAACGTTTATAATCGCGTTTTCGGATTCCGGTGACGGGCAATGTTCCTCTATTTTGATCATTCGCCTAAGCGCCGAGAATGTATTTATATTATTATAACGTATAGACTTGTTTACGGTATTTAACCGTATTGTCGAGCGAATTTAATTTCTAAATCGTTTACGTAACGAAACATAGCCGTTTTTAATTAATCGTTAATTAATTCTACGACGTTTATATATTCCCGAGAAATAATTTAAATACTTTTAGCATTATGTGCCGTGTATAAGTCGATATTAAATAATATAATATTCCGCTTATTATCATCCATAGTCAATTAGTTATTAAGCGTAACGAAAAACGTTGTAATTTTTTTTTCTACTATTCCTTCACGCTATTACTGCAAACGTACTACAGCCCTCGTAAAGAATCAAATATATCTTCGCGCACACGCAATTGAGAAATTCGTACTTTTCCCGTGATTTGTAAAGTTTGTCATCACATAAATTATTAGTAACGGATCAAAAACATTTTGTCTACACGCTTTGAGCCTCCATAATGATTTATCAATTGCATCATGATATTTCACGAAGGCTCCCCGGTTACGTTATGATATTATTACAATTATTATGTCTATAATTAATTGCTTTCTTATTTACAATACACACAATATATTACGAACTCGAAAGTATTCCGTAACGACAATAAACAGATCAATATTGTATGATTTTAAGATTCTTAATACTTTATGAGATATTTTATACAAAATTTACGTCTTATTTGTGACGAATATAAAGCTTGGATTGTATGAAATCTGTTTGATTTAAAGCTAAACATTCGATAAAAATTTCATAATTTTCTTTCAGTTTCTAAAGGAAGGAAAGTGATGTGTTTGACGAGAATCGTATTTTATTAATACGATTCGAATAATAAAAACATCCGGTAATTATTTTTTATTATAATTTTAATGGTTTTTTGTAATAAGTTATAACGGGACATTTCGTCATTTTAACCGTATTATTTACAACGCAAATTGTTTGGCAAGATCAAGTTTTCATATGGCTACAACGGAGAACTTTTTCGAATATAAGATTGATCGTTTTTGATATTTATTATCGTTGACATTGATTTGATATCAAACAGCAAGTTGTAATTGTGAAATACTACTTAAACGTATTAATTAGCGCGATTTATATGTTTTGTGATAGCGAGAATATCGCTGTATTATAATATCGTACTTTAAAACGAATTTATTTAAAAATCCTTCGATTATTAAAGTTTTGACATTAAAAAATATTATAGGTTTAAATCGGCTTATGTTTGACGTAATATGTACGTTTCGTATATTCACGATAATTGTTCATCTACGCAAATAACAAAATAATACGCTGTTACTGTGTACTAAAAACCGCATTTGTTTGCGATTCCTATGGAATCATCCATACGGTGTAATCATCTTATAATACAGTACTAAAATAATAAGACAACGATCATGAGTTTTACTAAACGTAATAAAGTTTTTACCCTTGCTGTAATTGTTATAATAATTGTTTCCTTCGATATCTCTAATGCCAACTGTAAGTTTTATATACATACATAATAAACGTCGTAAAATATATTTGGATACTAACAAATAACATACTGTGTAGTAAAAATACGCCAATTTTTCGCGATTAAATTATATTTTCGCGTCATAAATTAATACGCTACGTCCCTACTGGATACGTAATAATTTCGTTATATTTTACTTCGGACGTCAAATAATTCTTCTAGAATTAAATAAAAAAGATCACTACGTATAAATGAGTCTCATCATTACCATTAATTCCAATACCGTAACTTATATTATTAAACATATTGTTCAGTAATATGGTATTCCGTTTGAAGTTTAAAATATTATCGATAATTATCGATTAATTACAATAACTATAATTGTACCAACAATTATATAATACTATGACGAATCATAATAAATAATACGCCTAAGATAAATGATATTACTTTCCCATACTTATGTTTCCATATAACTAACATGTTATAAAAATATACGATTTTATCGTTACGAAATTCCGTTGTTAATCACTTATCATATGTTTGCTTTAGATTGCCTGTGTAAGATATTGGTTTAAAATTTTCGTAAATACCATTATATATTATACGTTAAATATAATTCTGTATAAAATACATCAAAAACGTAAAGGCCAACTTTGAATTTAAAATCCGATTAAGACATATATTTTGACAATTTCTTAACCAATGAACAATACTGATGATTTTTTCAAATATATGTTTTTATTGCAGCGAATATCATTTATTTGTACAGCTGACGAAGGAACTATAAATGTTAATCACTATTCTATAAAATTTGTTTTTACTAGTGAACACATTTATTTTGTCTTTTGATTAATCCTTCGATCCTTTTCTAACTCAAACGGTTTTCACTTTGAATATATATAAATTTATACAATAGCATCTATTATTTTATGAAATTAATTTTGAAAAATTAAAAAACCGCTCGCGTTTTTATACATTTATCGAATATAATAGCTTTCGCACCTTATAAAAGAAATTTCTATACATTCCAATATGTGATCAATTAACGTATTATGGGTCTTGGATTGTACATATTCGCGAAAATTAATTTCTCGGTTATAAATAGAAAATATATGACCCAATTAGATATACGGATATTTATCGTTCTTAGATAGAATAAAATTGCATTTCTAATTCACATATTTTATAGAAAAATTATTATCTTTTATTTTTCAATGCATTTGTTCATTTCGATAAATTTTAATAAACACTGATGTACTCTTCTATCGTCATTGACAATAATTATGTTTATATTCAATATTTCGGAGGAATTTTAATTAAAGACGTTTATTACGTGGCAGTATTCTTTACAAAGTTGTTCGCAGATTCTTATTTTCTCTGATACATAAAGAACTATAAGAAAATTGATTTCATAAAAAATACTTCACATTCGCCCTCGTTATTTCAAATTATAACGTAGAAATAAAAATAATAGAGTGGTCTTAGGGTTGTTTTTAAACGTTTTTTAATAATTCGTTCATTAGCTTAAATATTCAACAATTTCTCGCATGCGTTTAATATTGAAATATATTATTAATTTTCGAAATTCGGCGTGCAAAATATCAAAGCAGAAATACATACAATTTAACGGTTTCCTGTCAATATCAATAATAATTATATAAACGCTATATCATCTTGTAGATCAAATTACAAAATTAGGGAATATAAATAGTAAGTATAATTTTACAGTCACATCTGTATTATGGCGCCGAAATTTATTTTTAATATAAACAACGTAATATTATACACTTAAATCTGTTTTTATTTTCTCCATATAGTAAATGCCACTGGTTCTAGTGCATTTCAATATGTATTCAACATGTGTGAGTGATTTAATTTTTTTTCACTATAAAATTATTTTTTGACAAAAAAACACCACTTTGTCGGCAAGTTTACCGAACATTATTATATATCAATATTAATATATTTCTCAGTTATTTTTATATTATTGTGTATTTGTAATAGTAACCATTTTAAATTCGATATTATCCTTTTTCTATACCTATATTAGCATATATATATATACAGAGTGAGGCAATTTTTCGTGGTTTTTTTATAATTGAAAACGTATTTTTCGTGTTACGTCAGAAATGACAATTCGTTAGAAATCTCGTAAGATTCGGAAACTGGATACTTATAACCTAAAATACGATATCACTATTAAATCCCCACCCGTGTATAATTTACTAGTGTAAAAGTACACTCAAGTGTAAACTCGTACAGTTCTCGTTTATTAAGGCGTAATTTAGTTATATTCTCATCAAGCGTTTTGTTAAAATTTGTGTCGGTTTATTTAATATCGGGTAATCGTAGTAGTGTAGAAAAGTAGAACTACAAGAATATTAAATTTTTTATTTTTGTAGTGAATATACATGATTCGGCAGGCCAATACAAAAGTAATTATTATTTATCTTCCCATAAATCTTAATTTATTCATTATGGACATAGCACGATAGTTATATCGAGCTATGTATATTTAAAAAATGATTAGATATTTGGTTTTTTGTTTTATTTAATATTGAACATTGGCGGTAAAGATTACGAAATTATTTAGGTATTTTCCGCGAATATGTCATATACCTTTTCAACTCTGTCGTTGTCAGTATGTACAAAATTAATAAGTATACGTTTTAAAAACGTCTACAATTGTCGTACGTATAAGAAATGTTAACGCTGAAAACTGTTCGTTTTCAAACGAAATGGTCGAATTTTCAGAATGCAAAAACATCAAACTTCAAAATTCAGTGGAATGGTGTTTGGAAAATGTGAAATGTACGCACTATGTTTTAACGTATAATCGATACTATGTATTAGACATTATTATTTCTAGTGTACGATTATTATACAAACATTGAACAATTGGTGTTAGAGCATACGGTTATTATTTATTAATCTAAATCATATAGAATTATTAAATACATCGTTCGATATCACGAAATTAAAATACAGGCGCGTTTACGTGTGATCCATTAACGGATTACAATAATTATGCCGACCAGAGGTATACGAATTAATTATTTAATGCGTATATTTTGAATTCACTTAAATATTACGTTTCTTATACAAATCCATTGTCTTACGAATAATATTTATCACTCTAGATTATGATGACATAAAGGAAATTGACAAGGAAATTGTTTTGAGTTGTAATGGTAATTATACCGAAAATTCTTTACCGTATCTTTTTATTTTGTAAATATGACTAATTACCGTAACTGTGCCTAATAATACACATTATTGTTTAAGAGCGTCCCTTACCGATTTCCGTGAATATTGATAAAAATAATAGTTTCTTCGATTTCGTTCCATCCAAATTATAGCGATCCGACCCAATTGATGTAACCCCGCAAATACGAATTGTATTTTATACTTTTTATACGAAATTAATAAATAATCAATTATAATTCTATTAATATATCGACGTAACATATTTTTACCATAACGTAATATTCTAGATTATATTAAACGAAAACAGAATCATTGTAAGTAATTCGATTGAACAACCAACGGTTTGGATAAAAACTGAAACAGAAATCATAGGAACATATTAATACGTGCCGTTAATTAATCTCAAACGATTACTTATATACGATTACTACAATCAGTTACAAAAGTTAAGAATTACTTTTCTTTTTTCAGATAACGAAAATGCTTTAGCAGAACTAGAGTATAAATATTATAATATAGGTGTGTGAATAACGTTTAATTAGTTCTAAATTTATATTGTAGTTTAACGTAAATTAAAATTGTATTTTTCTATATAACGATTTGCTATTAAGAATTTTGACGGGACGTAAAGAATATATATTTTTGTGCGCAGCATAATAGCAAATAAAATTAGCCTTGGATTTCGTTCTACTTGTGATATTGGACTTCGAAAATGTATTAACTTAACTTTTAGTAATTAAAAAAAAGTAAGGCGTTTAACTTAAATTATAAGGCGTTTATGTTGTCAATTTCCATTGTTAAAAACGTAACTCGTAATCGTTACTTGTATCCTGTACGGAATAATTGCATTTTTACATTATGAAAACGATAACGTAAGTCGATTAAATAATTCGTAAATAATTAACGAGGGCCAAGGCAAGTTTTATAAACGTATTGAATAACTAATGGAAAATTGTACTTATTTCGATAAATTATTATATAATTTAAATACTCCTTGTTTTTTTTTTGGTTTTTAAAATGAAAAGGCTATAAGAAGTTTGTTAACAGTATGTTTATTTATTAATTATGTATAATTCGAAAATTTAACAAAAATGTTGATACTAAATTGCATTTAGGGCGTTCCCCGAAATAGAAGCTTTTATTTTGACGTTCACGGCTAGAATAAAATATTAATATTAATTTTGTTTTAGGATTAGCTAAAGATTATTATCAGTACTTGTTGGACACACTTCTATTAAATAACAGTACGCGTCATAATTTATAATGCCACTTTTAATATAAATAATATCGACAATGAAATCGTAATACAGAATACAAATTATTAAAACACCAAAAGACTAATATTTATGTATATAATACACCAATACGGGTTTTTATTTATAACATACACGTATTGCTGTTTGCCTATATTCTTACCATTGATATTTCATAGCTAACTGTATACATATATATACTTATTACCTTCCATTAATAAATCTAACAACGCGTAAATACGTTATATAAAGACGATAGTTTGAAAATAAGTCCTTATAAAATATTTTTCAACTTCATTTTTACGGTAACTTACTAACTTAGGTAATATCCATTCGTAGGTATTAATTAATTCGTAAAGTATAACGTTGGTTAATATTTTTTTTTTAGCTACATCCGATTTATTAGGACCAATGGAGTATTGTAAAAATAATACAGGTCTCAGCGTACCATTTTCGAGCGCACGTCGAGTAATAATAAAACAATTAATTACTAATAGTTCGTTTTATTCGTTACGTTTCAGAATGTATAAGTATGTATTTAAATACTTGGAATTACTAATAATACTGTATTACACGTATATAAAAAACAAGGGGCACTTGTGTGAAACATTTTAAATATAATTGTATCGATAATGTAAATATTTACATAAATTTAAATGTTTATGTAATAAGAGACATTCAAAAACATTCAATACATAGTTATTTGTATTTTTGACACTATTATTTTTTATTTACATTCGTCCCAATTTCAAGCGTATTTCTTACTAATCTGTATCAACTCAACCTACTTACGTGTCCCCTCTACTTTATATATAATCATCGGTAGTCAAACTCAAATACAAATATGTCCACGGTCCATACGTGTGCTATAAACAATCGTATTTCTAAAAATTTATGTAACGTAAACAAATAATAAAGTAATCTAGCCTTATTTTATGTCTCGATCCTTTTATCCATTTAATTTCGTACAATTATTAGGGCAGAGTAAAATATTAAATAACTCGTATTGCGTTAAATTTGACCACAAAAATGTAGAGAATTATTAACGAATAGAAAGCTATAGAATCCTTTACGCACTTTATATTAATGTTTTTGTCAAATAGAATTTTTCGTGTTCGAAATATATAACATACAATATTTCAATATTGAAACGTGACATTTATAAAAATCGTCGGTCGTAATAATTTGATTATTAAAAACTTAATATCGTGTAAATATATAATTAGAGGCGTATTGTGCATTTATTGAAGTATAAATTTTAAAATTTGCAGTAATTTATGAAGTTTGTTAGTCAGTTAAAATAAAAGTGTTAGAATAGTTATTTTAATGAAGATTTATAACGATTGTTTATATTTTATCATATCAACGACATTTTTACGAAAAAAGCGCTTAAAATAAGCGCGTATTGTTTCTAAAAATACTGTTTTAACGTGTCGAACACTGGAAAAATAATACAAAAACTCCCATCAAGAGTGTCTTAAAAAATAAGTACGTGTAAAGGTGGCTAATCACATTAAGTAAATCGCTATTGTACAATTTCCAGTGAATATTTGTCGTGATTTATAATAGTGTTTAGAAGAAAAATCGATCGCTATGTGCAACATCCTAAAAGAAATGGCCACTTATCTCTTAAAAATTAGGATTTAATAAAGAAATTTGAATTATTTTTAAAAGTAGTATCTTAAACATTTCGGAGTTTGTTAAGAAAAAAAAATAAAGCGAACCTTGTCCTTCTAATTATTACGTATTTGTAAAAATTAATTCGATTTGTAACAACATATACGTATATGGATGTATATAAATTCAAAACAAGCATGACGCTTTAAATATTTTCTCGTTCTAGGAAGCTGTCTTCTCAGCGTATTTAGAAATACGTTCTGAAATAAAATTAAAAAATATATAAAAACTCCAGCGCGTTTGTGGTCAAATAATCGTTTCATTTATATACATAATTATAATATAAATATAATTTATGTAGATCAAATAACAACAAATAATGGAATAACAAGTGAGTTATATTATATAGTTATTTGTGTATATTTATGTTAAATAGAACATTTTTCAAATTATTATATACGATTTAAAATGTAAATAAATGTTTAACGGACCTTAATGATGTATCATAAATATCGTTATATATATAATTTACTTAAATTATGTTTGAGTGCACGCATATATATATATAAATCGATCGTTTCAAAAACGTAATGTCATTATATTAAAATTTTACACTAACCCTTAATAAAATAATTACTTCGGAAATTTAATTACCGCGGAGTTTCACTTATTTACAAATTTTCTTTTAGGACCCACGATATTTATAATTTGTAGTTTAAAATAGTTTCGAATATTTAACGTTTTGTCAAAACAATGTAAAACGTATTTAACTTGCGTCGCTTTTGAAATAACCGATCAATTATATATATATATTTTTTTTATTTTTTCTTTATAACGAAATTCGATAGTTTAAATTTAAAATTCTTGTATATTTTTTTATTACGTAGCTGACTTAAGTGGTATTAAAGCGTTCAAATACGTTTATCTAAATAGTGAGTACTTTCATAAGTGTTATTATATATTCGAACGTTGATTATTTTGACAAGTTCCTATTTATTAAGGATTTGACTGATTAAAATAGCACGTATTTGATGGTAAATGTATGGGGGCGAATAAAGACGAGTGAATTTTTTTTACGTTATAAAATAAAACTGAAGCTATATCGTAAATTAATGTATTATTATTATCCATAATATAGTAATTCGGGTAGTGTGTATACGAAATTATAATTTTCGGGTGATTTTGAAGCTTTCTTTCTGGAATCGTTGAACTATAATATTTATTATCCGCCTTCTATATTAAATTCATAAACTTGCCATCGAGTGTTCGTGTAATTTTATATTTAGCATTTCTAATCGTAATTCGACAATCGTCGTTTACAGTCACACTTTTTTGATATTCTCATTATTGTGATAGATATATCTCATTCATTAATTAGCGATATTTTAAGGCTTACGGTATATTTTAAAAACCATAAACAATGACGTAATCTTATTTAAAATTATTATATACGCTTGTATTAAAAAAGTGAAAAAACTAAATAAATCTCGTCATTTTTCTAGTTTATTCGAAGCACACAATAGGCGGGAAAAGAGGTATATTTTTAACAAAACCTATATCGAATAACTATTAGTATCGATTAATAATAGACGAATTAAAAATGGAAATTTTTTTGTAATATTCCATTTACTAAAACGTTTATACTATTCCTTGTTTAACGAAAATATATATAACGATTTTATTGTAAGAATATCATTTTTTAGGAATATTACGCCAATATATCAAATATCTGTTTGATAACGTTATTTTACGTGAGTGGTGTATTTCGCAACACGTGATAATTACATTTTGTTAAGGGACGAGTGAATAAACGTTTTTAATACCTAATTTTACCGCTTTTGATTCTAATTTCTTGTTTTCAACTTAATTTTTTTTTACGATTTTCGAGAAATTCGTCGAAATTTCTAACCAGTTTCTGGGGAATTTCAAAAACCTTCGTAAAAGTTCTAAACACTGTATGGATATTATCCTACACTGTTTGAAAGTTGACGAATAACGTATATAAGTTATAAGTCGAATAATTTCCTTTCGATATAGCCGTTTGGGGGAGCTGTCGTTAACCTTCTAGCCCTAAATTCCTCTTGATATTCTTCATACTATCCATTAAACTATCCCCGAATTTTCCCATCGCACTTCTTGTAGTGTTATATATTTAATCTAGTATGTACTCGTTTCCGTTACTAAATAATATTCTTCATTCGGTTTGTATATACTTCGTATACTCTAAGTATGATTTAGCTATTCCGATTTTTAAATGTCCGATATTTTTTCCAGTTAATCTAGTCTAAGGCCCGGTATTAGAGTCCTAAACACGTGTTTTTTTTTATTACGAAATTGAGGGATTACTTGCTGGATGACTCGCTCACTGCTGATCAATTATAATCAGCGCGGAGCTATTGTAATGCACTTATACACGCGGTGGGCGATACTCCTTACGGCACTAAATAATTGCTTTATAAATATTAAATACGCGTATTCGAAACCAAAGACTTTTGTGACAAACTCGCCTTATTTTTAGAATACAGAGAAGGCATGATTAAAAATTCGATGAAATGGTGTTTGGAAGATATATCGGGTGTGTATTATTCGCCGATGTAATAAAATAAATGTACACACTTAAGAGTTCGTAAATATAACTGTAATGTTAGAGTATTCAAACTATAGCGGGAATACGCGTCAAACATTCATTGGTCAATATATTTATATTCGTTAAAAAACAATTATTGGCCGAATCAATCCAAAAAAATGTATACCCGTAAATAAGCGTAACTAAACGGAGTATTTTTAATAATTTCTTCACTTACGATACTATTAAACGATTCGTATATATTTAGTAGTTACTTTAACAAATTAAATACCGATTATTCGGAATTATTGATAATTCGCGTAAATATGATCAAAAAAAAGCTCGTCAATCATAACCGATCGATAATATTACTGTGTAATAACTCAAAAAAACAAGAAAATTAAATTAAATAAAAATAGACGAATAAAGGAAATTATAAGATCAGTGGTGGAGGTCTAGGAGGAAGATATGGGGAGAGGAGCATGGTAATAGGTGAGCAAGGGAATGTTTAATTGAGTTATTACAGTTATTTATCTCAAGGTCGTGAATACGAGAACTATTCAGGAACGTAAACGAGAAGCGTCGTAAAAATGAATATAATTAAAATATTCGAACGCAATTAAGATTGAGGGTCAAAACGAACAGATTGGTGTTTTCTTACCCGGCTGCCTGTGTTCGACTTCGCGAGATTACGTAGAGATGTGAGGGAAAGGTCGGGTCGGTGCCTTCGTTCCACGAATCCACCGACAAATATTGAAATAAAAACGCAAGTGTTTTGATAGCGAATAACTGGACTCGTCCTCCGGAGTACCGACTTGTAGAGTATAACTGATTGCTCGTAACTGGAACGCCGTCAGATGCCGTGAACTTGCGCCGACGATAACCTCCTCTACCCTACTCGACGAGACTCCTCCACCTGGGAGATTCCTCTCTAATGCACGAGTAGAGACTTGTCATTGGCTTGACTGCTTGGCCGGCAGTCCGTGCCGACTGCTGGGCCTTACTAGAGTGCTCTTTCGAGAAGCATAATGATCGGGTTATATAAGCTTCGAGGGGTCACGTCTCCATAGAAATCGACACATCTGAAGTTGTTGATTGTAGTGGTTGTGTTCTTGAGTTTCTTTGTTTGGTTGATTTTAGATACGCTTTTTAGTATCGGCGTATGAAATTATTCCGCGCAATGCGCATTTTACCGTTGTTTGGTCAGTAACCTTTTTGGTCGTTGTCCTTCATGTGTGTTTATGTTTATTATTTCTAACTGCGCTCTCTGTGTAGTTTGTCCAGTTTTATGTGATTTGTAAAGATGTTCGATCTTGTCCGTTCGTACCGCTGGCGATTTATCATTAGTCAGTTAATAACCCTTACGGTGGGTACCCATCATTTGTGCCATGTGTATGATTTCTCCGGTTTCTTTGCATTTATCGTTCTTTTTAAATTAATGTGTTTAAGAGAGTGTCCGATTTTGTCCCTTTTTATTGTGCTGCAAGTGGTCAGTCGATTTACCGTTAGCTAGTCACTAACCCTTACGGTCGTCATTGTTCTTGTATATTATATTTATTACTTTCAAACGTGTTTTCTGTTTAATTCTTTTAGTATAGTTGATATTTCGTGAAGGTCAAGAGGCAGATCGTTTTATTAATAAATCTTACAATATTTTTGCAGAATATTTTTTTTTATATAAACTAAACTAAATTATGATATGCGTGCATATCATTTTAACTGTAACGGAATAATTTCGAATTGTATCGGCCTAAGAATCGAAAATTACTATCGCGTAATTGTAAGCACGTGGTTTATATATATATATGTGTGTTTGTGTGTGTGCATGTGTGTGTAACGGAAATTAATTACTTATTATTATTGCCCTAGATTTTGTATTAAAAACCTTTCTAAATAATAACCAGCTTCAAAAGTATTGTGATGGTAATTATGCGAATGTTTCTATAATATACGTTTAAAAATACATACCATACAGAGTGGTATTAGGCTCGGACGACAGCATCGTGAGGCTAACCGTCGCCACCGTCGGGCTAGTCGTCTTCGTCTATTTTCATATACATGGGCATGAGCCCATGTGCCGTCGCTACGGGATGGCGGTTTCTTGGACGAATTGTTTCTGGCCGTTACGCGTTACGCTCCATTGCCGTTGTACGATAATCGATCCCCTAAAAAGACCGTTCGTTGCGTCTCCTTCCATACGCAAAAATGTCACGATCGTTGGACGTGTTCTATTCGGGTACACGCGTTACTTACGCCGTCATGACGACTGTTTCCGTTTACCGTCCTGATGTTCGTTGTTGCGTGGCGCACGCTCGCGGTCCACGCAACGGATTCGTGCGTCTGTGTATACCCGTTTTTTTCGCGTATGCCGTGCGACAGCTTCGTCGCCCGTTTGTTTACCGTGACGTATTTGATAGGAATTAACGCTAATTCTAAGCTTCTGACTTCGTTCGTAATTTTTTTTTATATATCGTCAATCGATTTTTACGCACAAAAACGGGTTACTTTTATCAATATTTCTCGCACCTTTCTACGGGGAAATATAGCGATCCGCATAAACGATATTGTATTACTTAACGACGTCGGCAAGGTTGCGCAAACAAAACATTTATCGTTGATTTAGGTCTACCAATAATTTATGATATTAACACGCGACGCCTAAATTATAATTTCACTGGCGTTAATAAAATGAACGTATCGCGTTCATGACGTAAAGGTATTTTAACGAAAGACTAATTACAGATTTAATAAAGACAAAAGATTTCCGAGGTTAGTTATGTTATTGTCAACAAACCCGGTAAAATTTTTATCAAATTTAAACGTTTTTTAATTGTATTTTTCGTTATCGAAAGATATGACCCAAGACCCTTTAAGCGCCATGATTTATGGATATTATAATCTTAGTAAGTGAAGTAAATACGAATATTTTCTTAATTAAATTATATTTTAAAATAAATATTAAAAGACTATTCTTAAATAAATGATCTATACGACGCATTTCGAATAACTTTATGGTTTGATAAACAATTTCAGGTCGTTTATTATTGAACGGCATATGCAAACAATTTGAATTTTGAAATTTAGTCCAAATAGGATATTAGTGATATTTAACGAACTTAAATATTTATGATTCGAGTGATTCTAATATAATCCATAAGTATAATGTTGCACGTCAGCAATTTTTGTTCGATAACTAACGCATGCATGGTATAAGGCGAAATTGAGTAACACAGAAAATTATCAAATCAAACTTAGAGTTGTCGGATAATTAATTTAATTTGTTTTTTCATTCAAAATGTTTGTTCTATGTATCCTGAATTTTATATTAAATGAATTGTTATAGTTATTCCACATATATTTTTGGTGATTCAATACACTTCTCGGTACATATTTAAATATAAAATTTTTTCTTTTTTGTCATGAAAATGTAAAGCTATTAGGTCAAAAATAAAAAGTATGCTATATTTTTTAAAATTATTTATAAAATATAATATATATATATATATATATATATA
>JAIPRN010001805.1:0-38902 GCA_025469175.1 Geopemphigus sp. TES_GeoC_2020
TATATATATATATATATATATAAGTACTTCAGGGGTTTCAATATTTATTCAATGTTGTATGTTAAAGTATATTAAACTTTGAATCGAAATTTATTCAATATAGGTTTTTTTTATTAAGTCGGATGTATATATATTTATATAAGTAATAAAACCCAGAGCATTACTTTTTTCTAATCATCAATATTCAAAAAAATTTAATTGGATTCGTTCGATTCAAATTAACTCTTATTAAATAAATATTTGAATAATAATTTTTTTCCGTAAATGTAAATTGCGAATTTTATAATATATAAAACGTTACTACGGAAAAACTAAATATATTTTCGAAATTATTAACTACGAGAATCTAAAAATAATCAACGTTAAAAAATATTACGCGTTTATAAAACGCCGAAATATATGTAGACATTTGGCGCGTCTACGTTTGTATTTTCTTTCGTTTAGGTACCTAAAATTGATTATGACAATAATACACACGAATATCACGATTCAATTATCGATTTTTAGTATTTTCTTTTCAATTTACGATATTTCGTACAACAGACGAGAAATTGGAAAATTGACGTGTCTGATATATATATTTCAGTGTAGTTTCTGCTTGAAAAAAGTGATAATACACCGACACCGTGATTCTATTTTCTTAATGGAAAATATCAAACCTTATACAAAATTGGAAACGAAGATTTTAACACTATCTTACGCGGCGCGAACTCATTTTGTATGTGTCACTGATTCACTTTAGCTGTGCTTATACCGTAATATATATTTGAATATAAATGTGCTCATTTAAGCGGAACCTTTGTCGATAGAGCGATATCTAAAAATTTATGTAAACGAGTTCCGTTCTACCAATGTTGTCTAGTTGGTGCGAATATAGATAGCGAAGTGCCACGAATGCAAATATAACGCTATTTAACGCGGCTATAAATTTAATAATTACTATTATTATTATTATTACTTATCGTTATTATTCTTGTTTTAATTATCGAACAAAAGATAATATACAATAGCGAAATGAGTATTTCTGAACACTATCTGAAATAATATATATGTACAAAATAGGACGACGAGGATATCCAGCGGTAACGTACTATATTATGTTTAACGTTAAAATCGAAATTAATTAATACCATCCAGTTAAATTGACTTTAAAATTGCCCGTATTTATTTGGTATTAATTTCGAAAAAAAATTTGTCGATTTTTTTTATAAATACGGAACATTTTGCAAATATGTATCTACGTACTCGGTCAAATTTAATTTAACGAACCTAATAAAATATAAATATTTATAATACTTTGCGTTCGGTAAAATCTTCCGTTAATTTATTGCAAATAATGATATTAAAATATATACATATATACGTACAAGCAACGATATCTTAGATTTAATTTGTTTACGTCAACAACAGATTATACAAAATTGAATGGAATCGAAAACCCGCGAAGAGAGCCAATCATTTTTACTTTTAAGTGTCCGTTCCGGTTTCGCAAAAATAAAAAACCTAAAGAATAATAAAAGTCGCAAAATTGTAAAAGTTTTCGGGTTCCAAAATCTGTTTATTTCAATTCCAGTCCGTGATCTATATATATATTAACCAAAGGTGGTCAAATCAATGACAGAAAATAAATTCGAACGATTTAAATTAAATCGATAACATTACTGGCGATTAAACGTTAATAATTTCCAAAATATATTTTAGCTAGTTCGGTTAATATGGAACGAACTTTATTAAAGAAGAGTTCAATTTATTTTATTACGAATACCTGGGTTAGATTGTAAAATAAAAAGGCGATAAATTAATCGACTTTTACATATAAATATAATACGAAATTCTCATTTCGATTAAAATGTTTAACATTTACCTATTGTTTCATCGTTTACGAGTTTTGCAATACATTTCATAACGATTATGCTTAAACGTTTTTAATGAAAACGTTCATCTTCGGCGTGTTAACTAAACACGACAATTATGATAATTGACTGTAAAAAGATAAGTTCGTAGAGTATAAAGCTCGTATCAAGTTGATGAGTCTGTTGACTGCAAATTGAGTCGAAAAGTTAAACAAAAATTATCGTTTTAACAAGTTAATGACCGCCGTTGTACGTTATACTAGTGACTGAGGCTTACAAAGTATTATTTAGTATACATATTTTACCCCTTAACTGTTTTTAACGAAATAATTTTAATTTTAATTACTCAAAGGGCCGTCGAGATACATTATTTTAATTCTATAAAACAAAAATGGACGAAAATAGAGTGTTCTTTTTTTTAAAAAACGAACGAGACTTTATTCATTTAGTTTCTTTTTATATCCTCGAGTTTTGAAAAATTTACACGCTAGGGTATTTTTTTTTAAAAATAAATACGTACCAATTGAAACGAACGTACCTTCTTCGCCTATATTTTATCGATAAAATAATAACGTTTTTCACGCGCTAAATATTTTCAGGTAAGTTTTTTTTAAATATCTCGATACAGAAAATGTATTATCGATATGCATTTTACACGTGTTAGTCTTATTCTTATTCTTATTATTATTCAAATCACGGATTTGCGAATCGCGAAATAAATAGACGAATAATAATAATCACGTTCTAATTTAAAATATTCGCGAACGCTCCGGATTTTGTAAAAGATAATATTATTATGTACGTATATATTATGATACTGGTTCTTGTTTAGTCTCTTTTTTGATTTTTGATATCCGTCGATTGAATTATTTTTACGTCAATAAGGTGGAACAACTAAATATATAAATTATTCGCTGGTATACTCCACAGTTACTTACCGAAATACGTACGCTAGCAATATGTAAGTGCAAGTGTTTTTATTAGGGTAAAAATAATAAAAATTCTCGTGATTTCGATCGTATTTCTTTGATGTTTGAGCGAAAATACTAAACGTATTTAGTCAAGTTGTTTTATTTTGGGACATATAAATAATCGTTTCTTGTACGATTATTTTTGGCGAATTTTTACGCATTTTATTCTATACTTTTTTCACCAATCCCGTGCGTTAACACTATAACAACTTTTGCTTTTTAAGCAACAACCTACGATTGTCATCTAAATTTTCCGGGAATATATTTACAGGGGAATTTACGCGCGTTAAATTTTCCGAGTAATAAAAATTTAAGTAATCTGATATTGAAAAAGTACGCCTTATTCGTTAGCCTTGTAATCATTAGACGACTCTTCTTTTTAAATCTGTTTTAACAATTATCGAATTATTTATCAAATACACATTTATTAACACTATAATTGACGATTATTATCTTTTCCCCGTGAAGCGTACATAAACGACCCCTAAATGACCCAACATTAGAGTAGAAATAATCCATTAAGGAAATAGCGAAATGAAAAATCGAAAAAGCGATAGAAATATCGTAGCGTAGAAAAAATATAGGTCGCGATTTTAGAATTAAAAGTTTACATTGGCTTAAGTGGCGTGCGAAAAATGTCGAACGTAATATATAAATAATCCTTTAGCGATTAAATAATGAATAAAAAACGCCCAAAATAATTTTTTGTTCTAAATCTTGGCAGATAATCTCGCTGGCTTGGAAAAAAAAGTAACCCTGTACATTATAGTGACTAATGCGAGACATTATCCTATTTATAGCTAGGGCTTGAATTTATATATAAATATAAATTTATGAACCAAAAACTTTTAATTTGTCCTAAAAAAAAATTATTATTCTCGGGAATTATTTCAAAAATTGTGCGTTCCGAACACGCTCTTAATTAAACAATACGTTATTATTTAAGTACGAACGGTACGAACGTGAAAACGAATAAATAATCGATTACTTAAATATAAAAATAATTTTTCTTCGTATCTTGTAGAAGCGATATAGTGTTTTTAATTCGTTGAAATTCGCGTTAAATAATAGCGATACAACATGGGAAACGTGTAACACGCTTTGGAAGTTAAAAAATTCCGAACATGTTTTTTATTCCGAATATATAAAGGAAACGTATTTGACGCTTACATAACGTACGATAGACCAGAAAGAATATAAATCGAAACCACGTTTAACGACCAATGTAAATAATAATACTAAATTACGAGCGTACGATTCGTTTAAACGTCCGATTTAATATACAACGATCGAGCGTCTGATACAGTACGTTCGGTCGTACGCGTCGGTAGAATTATCATTATTCGATAGAAATATTTATATATACGCGTGGTGTATTGCAAAAGGATCTATGGGAGTGATTATTAATCTCCATAAAGAATACCGAATACGTCAACCAATGTGGAAGGGAAGCGCCGAGTTGTAAATGAATAATAATTATCGTAAAAATTGGACGACGACGGTTTACGACCGCGAGGGTTTTCTGTACGTCGATTTATCTCAATATAATTTTCGCGTATCCGACTCGATAATATTTCTAAAATTTATCCGCCTAAGTGTCCCTTTCGCCTCATTATTGTAATCGTCGAAATTCGGCATTTGATCGGACGATTGGTTTAGAAATAACTACGTTCCTAAAACAGAAACTGATATAGTCGTACGATAGTGTACTATTAAGAACGCCCGCGGGCCATTATATTCGGTTTTCGAAAAGTTACGTTCAATTTTCGGCTCAAGTTCGCGTTAAATCTAACTCGAATCGTACATAT
This sequence comes from Geopemphigus sp. TES_GeoC_2020, assembly GCA_025469175.1. Lineage (NCBI taxonomy): Eukaryota > Metazoa > Arthropoda > Insecta > Hemiptera > Aphididae > Geopemphigus > Geopemphigus sp. TES_GeoC_2020. The sequence continues at coordinate 4,633 of JAIPRN010001805.1, forward strand.
ATAGATACGAAAGCCATGTTGACCGAAATCCATGGCCGTTCGAGTGAAGTATATAGGAAATATACGAAGTACTTCGGATTAAGTGTCTCGTTATACGGCACGGGAAAAACGGTGCTCGACTATTTCACGCGGGCACGAATCGCGCCCGGTCTATATATATATATATATATATGTACGATTCTCGGGGACGCGGCGCACACTCAGACAATCCGCCGTCGCCACTGACAGCTCTCACGCGTGTGTGCTCGACCTTTCCGACCGTCCGGAACTGTATCGAATATCAGGTCGCGCGGACGTACGTAACCGCCTTCCTTCGACGACTATTGTTTTTCGTTCGGTTCGTCCGAACCGCCCCGCTCGTCAAACGGTCGTCCGCTCTAACGCGGGATACGTACCACGGACGACACGAGCGCGGTGTCGGCCATTAATATCACGGCCGCGGGGTTCCGACGCTTACACCGAATTTTATACAGTACACTAGCCCGCCTAACCGGTATTCGTTGTAGCCCGCGCCGTTCGTTCGATTTTCCTAGCGAACAATCGCCGCGAGAGAGAATGGGGGGGGAGGGGCGATTTTAGGTCTTCGATATTTGTCGAACCGTGTCCGGAGACACCCCCGGTCCGTCCGCCGTACGTATAACGTTCTACGTGGTAGCGTTTGCGGCCTTTTTTTCCGACCATCAAACGGTTACTAACGTTTTTTTCTAATTTTTTACGTAGTTTCCCGTAGTTTCCCAAACGTCCCGAAAACGATTGTATTTTTTTTTAAGAGTTACGCGAACTAATCCACTTTGTTTTTAACGTTTTTTTTCTCCTCCGTCTATTAATACGATACGTCGTACTACTTTTATTAAACCGAAATCCATTCGATTTGTTTCAGCGATCGATACAGTTTAATAGATTTTCAAAATAGAACGCGAAATTTTAAAACGGGCGGTAATTTCGAAATTGTCGGACGTTTATACCGTAGAACGAGAACATTCGCGGTATCGACCTTCCAAAAAAATCAACGACGGTACCATCGGGATTCCAAAATTGCCGCCTTTTATATTCTAATCACATTTTGCAGAAAAACCGTACGCCCGTGAACGGTAAATACGTAAATTCGTATTCTTTTTCTTTTTCATAAAAACGTCATTTTGTTATCTCTGTGTCTATTATACGCGCCCGATAGAGTAGAATTATTACGGTCTGTATAATTCTGAATGTTGAAATATTACGGTTGTTATTCATATTAATGTGCGCTGGGATTTTTCGGGAAGGAATGGTATTTACAGTGCGTCATCTTTCCCGGGGAGCAATTTTTAAACGTGATTAATTAACGTTAAAAGCGTTCAAGTTTAAAAACCGCGGGTTCGAATAAGACGTTTCGTTTTTTTTCGCCTAATACTACTGTAACGCGTTTATACGGAATACGATATCGCGTATTCGCGTTTCGACGGACATATTTCGTTTGACACGTTTAGGATCCCGTTAGTATCGTCGTCATTTTGTCCTATGTACTACACCAGTGTATACGTACGCAGCAGCGAATACATTTTCGTGACTCGAAAATTACCTAATATTAGACATTTTCCTCGGACACGGCTGTTACGAAATTACGGTTTATTCTCGTTACGGTTGACGCGTACGTTCGGGTTAGTCGTTTCATAAAACGCTCTATCGAACGATCGATCGCGTAATTTAAATTGTCCACGTTGGAGTATCAATATAGATTTGGTTTGGGGGAGGGGGCTTAATGCGTCGCTAAATCACGCGCTTTTATAGGCTCGCGGTCGCTAAAGCATAATTCAACACTAGGTTATTACAACCGAAGACACGCGTTGCCAGGAACGGCTTCGGTCGATTTCATCTCGCCATTACGGCCGCGACCTGTATAATAACTACCGCGAAGTACCAACATTCTTTTCGGTTCTTTTTGAATATTTCATTTTACGACGCGTTTTATATTTAAGCCCTTGCGAGAATACATTTAGGTAACGCGCGTATTATTTATAATAACGACCGGGCTCTTATTAAATAACCGCGAAATCAATTAGTTAAAACACACGCGACCATAGGGAATCGATACTAGGGTTTCGGGCATTGTTGAACGTGTCGTTATTATGTTACCAAGCTGATGGCTATTATTATATAACGTATATTTCTTACGGAAGGCTGTGACCGTGATTGGTGAACCGTCGAAGATATTACTCGGACGATTTTAGGTAAATTTTCGCGCGGTAGAAAAATCGTCGGAAATAACGTCCGTAACGCTGTAAAATAAATTTGGGTTCCGCGTAGTACCGTGTCCGTATTCGCGCGGCGTTTTAATTCGGCGAAAAAACAACACGGACGCGGTTCGTATTAGATTGGCTTGAAATATGGCCCTGTGATAAAATCGATAGTTTTGCCGGGATGAACGATTTTCACGTAACGTAATAATAAAATTGTCGGTGGAGTTCACAGGGGAAATTTCGAACACTATCCGCAAACCGGAGTGGATAGAAGAACGCTATAAATTACGCGAAAAATGTGCGCAGTACACGCCGCAGCGACACGTGAAATATCACGGGGTAACGGCGCAGCGTTATTTTATTGTTTCGAGATTGAACAATAAGTTGGGTTACTTCTCGGGACGATCGAAACAACAACGTTAATAATAATCCGTGTCGGGAAAGAGAGCCGACGCTTTTACGGCGATTGAAAGTTTATCTAAGATCGGTAGAAAATTTTTTAGATTAGATACGTCGAGATACGGACAGTGAAATTCGCAAATCCGGTACCTATTTTACGTAATAAAGTTTATTACGTGACTGACGTTCGATCGTAGCGTATTTAGTCTACCGAACGATTACAAAATGAAGATATTTAAAACATTAGCCTTTCGCCAACGTTTATATTTACGTTTTACGATTATTATTATTACCGCCGTCGTGTTTGCTAGTAATTCGTGGCACTAATGAAATGTACGAATTTCCGAATCGAATTATTTACCGGTATATTTGAATCGAAGAACGAGCTATCGAATTTGTTTACGTTAGTCCGTCACTAAATTGGCAACGTTAAATCGTATTAAGACCCGATGTTCATACACGAAATATCGGTGCACTGGCTTCAAACGGAATTATATTTACTGCCTAGTTGAAGGAGTTAAAATACGTAAAGTCTAACGTTGTGGATAATATATTTTGTACGAAATAGGCGCCTAAATGCCGCGTCGATAATTAACTTTCGCTCGGATTTTTTCGTTTTTGGTAATTTCGACTTATCAAACGCGGCGTAGTTTTAAATCGGTAATGTGACCGATATTCTTACAACACGCGTCCGGTATACTTGGCAATTAACGAGGTTCTGGCGAATCGAATTGCGACGCGTTATTTTACGTATTTCTTCCGAAAATTTCGAACCATTTTCAATGTATATACGGAAAAAAGTGAAAAATACGTCGGTTTCCTTAACCCGAATCGTTCGATTAATTATAATAACTCGGGAGAGGGGCGTTGCCACCTGGACGTTACGTATTAAGTGCGGGACATTTCGTCGCGCCATTGCGGCGTGTTCGTTTCGCGTTTCGTATTTAGCGTACGTCGTTCCCGTAGAATTCGCGGTCATTTATAAAATTCTGTTTATTAATACTCGAAACGGACGCGAAAAATCAAACGTTCCGGAATGCGGACGTCATAAAATAAATATATATCGAAATTTCGGGAGGAATGCCCATTGGCGGAGGAATTTAATATAAAATACGGCGTTAATTTACGTTTAATATTTTTCCGCGCGTCCCGTTGTAATTTCAGACTGGATAATTCAATACGTCTCCGTAAACGGCGGGCCATAGGTCGAATAATATTCGTATCGACCGACGCGTCGTCAACGAAGAATTATTTATGTTTTACCGTAAAATCGACCGGCCACGGATAAGTGGTGTTTTCGTCGAGAAATATGTCCCCGAGCCCCTCGGTAATTTTTTCGGTTCCCGCGTCGCGTTGCGCCGACGGTGAACAATAAAACGGCGACACGCCGTAGCGCGTGTATAACGTTTTTCATTAAACGGGAACATTTATTTTGTTTTACCGTTTTGTCGCAACTTTTCGAATATCGTCATTCGGAAACGGTACGTCGACCGGAAAATGTCTTTTTTAAACAAAACACGCGTAATCGTTAAACTTTCCTAGCGGTCCCGCGTTTTTAATTAAGTAATTTTTTCGCTTTAGTCGGAAAAACTACGTCCACATCTTATATCCGAGCTTACCACGTACAATGCCAATAGTAATTTGCGCGATAAATACGGCGCGGTGAAAACCGTGTACTACTGGAATGGAATACGGGCGAATAAAAAGTCTCCGAGAGTTTTAAACGTCCCCCGACGATATATATTGCGCTCGAATTTCGCGAGTGCCTATGCGATAATACGAAAGTATCATAAATCGCGAGCGTTTATACTGACAACATTTAGAATACCTATCTCCGTTCTTTAAACGTTCGGTAAAAATACGATATCGATTTAACATTGCGAATTCGGTTAAAAATTACTAGCGATCGCTTTTAAAAATCAATTTGCATCACGTTAGTCGTTTTCTGGATGCTCTTATCGTTTTCGTTTAACGTTTACCCGGTACCGACGTTGACCTTTTCTGGTCTTGACCGGGCAAAAATGCAAACGTACTTTTTAAGTAAAAGAAAAGGACGTTGAAAATGTAAAAGTTGGGACGTTGCCTTCGTGCGTATCGACAAAGTCGGCGACAAGTAATATGTGAAACGAGTCGAATACTTTGGATTTTCGTAATGTAAAAAAAGATCGTTCTCGCCTTTTCGTTATATCGAAAAAATTCTACGTTAAGAAATCACGTCACGTACTGCGATACGTTTTTCTACCGTCGCCGTGGAGCACTTTTTACCGTTGGCGGTGCACACTTTTTGCCGCCGGACCCGAGCAATTTCTACTTCCGGAACTGAAAACTATTTACTGGTGAAATTGAGAGACTTTTGCTATCGCCCAAAGGGCGAAATATTCGATACATTCGAGTACGTAATTATTTTGGATAATTTTTAAATAAAGAAACGCCCTTTTTTTTTGATTTTATTCGATTAAAACGTTATTCGTTCGTTTCGACATATTTTATATCGATTACGTTTGAATAAATGTCTTAAACATGTTTCCGAATATAAGACGATATAGGCGAGAGTGATTATTTTCGATCGCGTATAATAGTTAGTATATCCAAACTGATTATATGCGCGTATCCTTAAAGTACATTACCTTTAACATTTTACAGAAAACCGTTTCTGTGAAATTCGTATTCCAAATATTAAAACATTTCCAAGAATTTTCGTACTGCACGATAACGTTAATTAAAAAGCAATTACCGTAGTACGTATTACTGGCCGGCTGTTAGATGTATCGATCGAATCGTGGGCGTAATGATGAGTTGCCGTCTGGGGACCGATACAGAAACTTTCGATTATTGCGGAAACTTTACAAAGACCGTATTTATTGGGATTAAAAAGCGGTTTGAAGGAATAAAAATGGAACGTTTTTAAATCAAGAGTAACGTTCTTCTAGAAACTCGATTTCTCGTTTAGGGAGTGGATATTTTAGCCGCGCGATACCGACACGCGAACGATTTTCTGTCGACATTTTGGATCCGTGTCAATGATTCGTCGAACGAATCCCGAACTTCGGTTCCGTTCGCGTTTTTAACGAATAAATCGACCGTCGAATCGACGCTATTGTAATTCGTTTCACCGAATAATACACAAACAAATAATACACGTTGGTAACGATTCGTTTTGCGCCACGTCCGTATAAATAAGCAAGTAAACGAACGCCCGATTGTTATACAATCGTATAATACAATAATAATATCTGTGCCTAACGATGACGTATAGTTTGTGATTGCGGACGACCTATTAATTTCGCGTCGGCGATTTTCGAAATTTATCGCGATCGTAAACGACGGTTATTTTGGCCCCCTCGGTACAAACAACTACGTAACACTCCGTGTAAACAACAACGAACGAACCGGGCCGATAATTTCGGGACAATTAAATTCGATAATAGCGTTCGACACACGTTCGTATTACAATATAGAATAATGGAAATAATGTTGTACCGATTGTTATTATTTGTATCGTCTAGCGGTCAATCCGTACAAGCGCGTACAGATTACATAGACTTCTCGGTCGTAGGTAGGAAACGATTTCGAAAAATAAGTTAGAAACGTACGGTTCAGTGTCATTGGCGGAAAACGGGACGCCGACGCGGCCCGTAGACGCGTCGCGGGAAAATATCGAGTTTTGACGGAAACTAATACCATTAAAAACGTGTAACGTTGATAACACCGGAAGACAATATATGTGTGTGTGTGTAATATACGGCGTGAGCGGTGCATGTGGTGTAAACAATTCTAACGACACGTAAGCCAAAAGTTCCGAAGCGTACCTAAGGACATCTGCTCTAATCCCTTAGTAAACTTCAAATCCCTCGTATCTACATTGTCTAGAAAATTAACTACTTTATAAACAGCAACTCGGGGGTCGAATAAAAAAATAGAATATCGTCGAATTCGCTTACGTCGAATGTTTTGATAAAAAAACAAAAAAACGAAATTACGAATACGCGTATCACTAGGCTTGAAAATAGCTGTCCGTTCTGCTTCGAGTTATTTTCGGTCGGTGGTGAGAGTCACGTGACAGCTCGATTTTCCAAAACTGGTTTATTTACGATTCATATTTTACACCGAAAAACACGTGCTCGCGTCCGAAAAATCGATTCCGAACGAATATTTTTGCTTTTTCGAGATCCAAAAACTATCGGCGGACTTCAGAACGCAACAACAATACGATCGAGGCGGAAATTTCGATAACGTTCAAGGCTAGCCTCGTCGAGTTAACAGAAAATTTATGTCGTTCGTTTGCCTGACGGTTGCGCAAAAGCCAAAGTGTGTATTACGTTACGAGTCTAAAGTATACAAACATATAACCCGCGAAGACAATTTTGTCGATTTTCTTTTCGCGATTGTTCGATTGTTTTGAATTACCCTTAAAGAAACAACTGGTAAACCCGACAAACGTGTCAAACAAAGTATCGACTACGTACGATCTACTGTACAAACAAAATAAATAAAAATCACGACGTTGTCGAACCGATATATTCTCCGTTTCGTTCTCAGAGCCCTAAAAATGGGAACGTTTAAAATACGCGTTTATTAACGAATCGTTATTTTTAACTGAAAAATATTAACGAATATAAATACTGTGTTCGGTTGTACCGAGACGGTAATTGTTAGTTAATTTTCCGGGGTAACGTCGAGTCGTTCGTTCATCATTTTTTTCATTCGTCGTTCATTCCCGGTGTACATCATTTCGTATAAACGGCGAATGGAACACTTTTGGGAGGTGAGCAATTTTAAAACGGCGAAGCGTCCCTGGGGCCCGTACACGGTTACGCCTACGGCCACAACGTAGTACCCTAAGTACGGATTCTAAATAATTGAGACCGTTATTGCGAAGCGTATTGAACGTAGAACGGCGGACGTTCGTTAGGTTTAGGAAATAAAATTTACTGGCTCGAAGCCGATATATTAATGTAGTCGTGTTCGTAATGTCGAGCCAAAACAACGGAAAATTCGAACGATTTTACTCAATTGTAATCGCGAAATAACTATGGACTCGGTCCAACGTTATGTTATTAGTAAGTAGTTCAAAACGTTCCGTACGTTTCTCGTCCTTTCGTGAAATTTAGCCGTTTAGCTGGACGTCCAATATAGGAACGCGTGCAATCCAATATCGTCAGATTGAAATTCGCGCGTTTACGTAATTGATTTCGTTATCGACACGAACGGGCATTTGGGTTGGTTATTATCATTACCAAATGGCCGGATGATTTGTACTCGCAATTAAACGCTTTCCGTTTAATAGTAAACCGCGGGAAACGCGTCGTTAAAATACGAAATCCGGGATTTTGGTAAAGTGTTGTTTTTGACCTCTTTGTAACATAATTAGCTTTTAGTAGGTGAACGTGTGTAATCCTAAGCGACCATACGCACACATTATTATCATTGACTGTTTACACAGATTAACTCGAATGTATATATAATATACGCACGCACGCGCAAACGCTTACGAATAATCACGCGTGTAATATAAATTGGCTACGGTAAGAAAACGGCAACCGCCGATAGTGCCAGAAAAACAGAAAAAAAAAAACGCATATTCCGTTTCATACGATCCCGAATGAAATATCGACCGTCGCGACGCAAAAGGGAATCGCGACGTCTCGTAAGCGGACGGTCGGAGGGGAAGTAATAACGCGTCTAACGAGCCAACGTTGACTGTTTCGCGGCCATTTTATAACAAACAAAAAAAAAACCGTTTAATCTCGAAATTTAGTGCACAAACTTCTAGCGTTTCGTGTTAAAAATGGCTACACGAAGACCACGACTGCCGTACCGTTTTTTACGGTACGAAATAAACTAAAAACGACGGCGGCGCGTCGCTTAAACTCATATTTTCTAACGCTTACCGTTGTGTTCCCGACACGGGCGTATTTGATTAAAATTCGACGTATAAAGCCCGGGATTTCTATTAATCCTCGCGCGTCGCGTCAAAAATCCCCGAAACTCGTTACGAATTATTCGTCTATGTGCACATAATCCACGTAAATTTAAATAAACTCGAGTACGTCCTCGTATTTTCAAGTTATACGGCCGTCTTTGCGTCGCCGAAAGTTTTTTTTGGTTCGTCGATTTTTTTTCCTTTTGCTTTGCGACTATCGATGTAAAGCCGACACGTAGTAGATATTCGACAACGTTAATTGATACTAATCGTATTGTTCGTGGCGCTTCTTTTCGTTACTTGAAATAGAACGAATTCGTCAAGGACGCCGGCTAAATGATAACAATGTTACGAGTCATTTATACGTACGATATTATAAAAAACAATTAATTTTTATCTCTTTACGCGTCGCGGGGTAAAATACAATATTATCTTTTTTTATATAAAAAAAAAGGTAGGTAAGCGGATATTAATTACACGTTAGATTGATACAGCGAACTCGAATCACGTACAGTAATTTCGTTTTTGTAAACATTTTTATTTAAACGAAATAAATGTGAGGCTACGACAAAAAAAACCCATACTTTTGCTAATTTACTTCGAGACATTTTTTGTCATAATACTATAAAAAAATTACAAAAAAGGAATGTAGAATAGGCGGTGGGGTAATATTTTTCCTGATATATACCGTATATTAATAAAAATTTATGGTCGCGTAAATTTCGATATTTATTATATCGTGGTATATTTACGCGAATGCGTTCACCAAACGTTATTAGAAACTTTTAGGCGTCCTGCTGACGCAAAGTTCTTTAGTTTAAAAAAAACGTATAGGGTTTACGCTTTATAACGTCGAAATTATTCGCAAACCGGGAAATACGTATTATTTACCGTTAAAAGTAAACGTAATAACACGTAACGACGAACGACATTCACAGTTTAATACTTATTCGTTCCAGGTATGTAGTCCGCAACTTAGGGCCCCATATGTAATTGAAAACGGAAGTCGTAAACGGCCGATATTAATACGTTTCAAGTATCGCACAATTTACTTCGTCGTTAAGACCTATTTAAATAATGTCCTTTAGAACTTGACCTAGTCGTTGGGAGCCCGATGGCGGGGGCGGATATACGCGATAACATTCGCCATATTTTTTGAACGACAGACGGACGATATATCAAAAATCGAGGTATTATTATTGAAATCGCTTTATCAGCCGACTAAAACAACCGTTGTGACGTCCGCACTTAGGATACGCGTTCGGATTCACTCGCGCTGGTTTTTGTCGAATACACAAACTCGGGGGCCCCGGGAAGTGACGTTGACGAGAAGTCGTCGAAGAATTCGCGCCGGCGAAGAGGCGTTACGATCGTATTTAAATTTAAACAAAATACGGTACGGTTTTTGTTTCGCGGACGGGATAATTAATGGGGTACTATTTTTTTTTCCCGCGTCGCGTAACTTGTCCACGAAGTCTGCACACGCCTACGGTAATCGATACGATTTTTAAATCGCCCCCCTCCCCCGAAAAAATAGAATCGCGATTTATTTCGGAAATCGCCGTTTTCCGTCAACGTCAAAACTATACGAGTGGATCAATGGACGAAGTAATTTGCTCCGAATTTATCGTGACAATTTCCGCGTCAGTGCCTAATCCTTATCGGCGTACGGTATATGTGCGTTGCCCGCCGCAGCCGTCGCGAAATATATTGTCGCGTGTATTATATAACTTATACGAGCGGAGTTTTATACCGTACACTGTTACCGAGCTAAATAGCCGGAAGGTTAGTTATACGCGCGTATTCGTCAATATAACGTTAGCGCGTCGTCGGCAATGGCCGATTGGCTGAATATATCGGCCGGGAATTCACCGTCGAGTATTTCGTGTCGTGTACCGTTTGTTTTCGTATCGGATTAGTTTTACGTAAATTAGAAAATCGGAGATCCACGTTAGCGCTAATAATAATTATACGGAACGGTGCCTTAAAACGTTTTTCGAATACCGTCGGAATACCGTCGCGTACGCCTTCGATGTTCAAACGTTACACGTTCGATCGGTTTCGGAACGTAAAACGATAGGAAAGTTATTCGACGTACTACTGCGGTCATAGATGAAAACTGGTCGAATTATTTGGACGAAAATAATCCAAGCCGCGGAAGATATCTAAACGAATTGCAAATCGCTATTGAATCGTAAACAAATATCGTTAAATATCGACGTTCGTAACCGTTATATTCGTATTTTCGACATATATACATATACGTATATTAATATCCACAGTGACTCGAAATTAATTAAAATATTAATTTAACGGAGGCGAGAATCCGAGATATAGGCGTACGAACCGCGCTTAGGTAAAATATATCGAAGTCAACACACGTCCGGTAGAACATCGTGGTCCCGTTATACGAGTTCGAAATTCGCGAAATTTAACGACGCCTTACGCAGAAATACCGTGCGCTAAGGACGCGGTTCGCGTTAATATAAGTAATAGTAATTATAATATATCGTTTAACGTTACGCTATAAACTCGAACAAATACCGACGGACATTACCGCCTGTTTTAGGGCAATACGAACGTGAAATTGGTGAAACGGTTTTAACGAACCGACGAATACGATCGAATACCGGCGAGTAATCTGGAAACGGAGTGGGTTGAAACGTAAACGAATACGTCGAATAAATAGTTTCGACGTCGGTGTACCGGACATACGCGCGTTCAAATTTCGTCCGGTAAATAGTGTAAATTCCGAATACTTGCGTTCCACGCTACGGGTCCGGTTTTTTTTTTTTTGTGCGCAAAATGTCCAACGTCACTTTACGGACACCCGCGTCGTGTATTCGGAGACGTATTTACGGCCGTCGCGTATTCGCGTAACACGCTGGATTACGCGCGAAACGATACAAGAAAAGTCGTCCTCGAAACTACCCTTATTTGTCCACGTCGTCTTCGATCGAATGTTTTACGATCAACTTATCTCGACACTATCGTGTTCATCGCGTACACTCTCGAAATTCGCGCAAAACGTCGTTAAAGTACGAGGCGTGAAATTTTTCGTACTACATTTTCACGCCGCAGTGTAATTTCGAGCACGTATTTCGTTCGTAGCCATTCTTATTATACACGAATTTCGGTTTTCGTTCAAAAAAAAAACCGATAAAAACATAGGGAAAACCCGTTGTGTCCAACAATAACGTTCGCGGTCGTACACGTTCGATAAACGATTTGGTTCGAAAACGCGTTACGACTACAACACGTAGCGATTATATTATCTCTCGTACGTTATTATATGATTAGAGCGTTACGGTATACCGATTGGTTATCGGCGCGTTCTTCCAAATTTGGTTAGCGACGATTACCGAATAGAGCGCGTCTGCCGTATTTCGAGCACACACGACGCGTTTTTCGGTATATCTTAAGCGCTTTGCTTCGTAATGTTTGAGCGTTACGTTTGGACGAACATAAGGTACGCAAAAATATATCTTTCGACGAACGCCGTGTTCGTAACAATGTTGTCGATCAAATCGATTATGTCCGCCGTCCGGTTCGACGGTACGTTCGATTACGTTCGTCGAACCGGACGCGCGCGTAGTTTCATGCACCAGTCGAGTACAACCGAATGCGTATCCGGTTTCGGACGGCGACGCGTTTTTAAATAATCGCGGCGACGTTATTTATCGTCCAGTCACACGAGGCCTTATAGACACGCCGCGAAGTACAAACGTTTACGGCGTAAGCGTGTTCGCCGTTTGGATGTCACGCGTTCGTGCAATTTCGGAGTATTCGCGTGAAACGTAAATTACACCGGAGTGGCCCGATTATCCGATTAAACGAATACGTTTTCCCTTCGAATCCCGCCCAAAAGGTATTGTACGGCAATAAAGTCGAAATCCGAAATCGTCATATTCCCTCTTAACCCCGCCAAATTACATTAATTATCGCGAGTCGGCGGATACGTATCTTCCCGAAACATAATAACATTCATTTACGCGGCCAAGTCTAACGGCGGCCGCGTATTATTTCGAGTCGCGATCGCGTGATTCGCGTTCGGGCGCGTGGTGCGCCGTCTCGTATATTTCTATAATTTCCGTATTGCGTTTTAAAACGTCTCTCGCGATAGTTTTTGAACGTCCGCCGCCGTTCTGTGCGGCGTCACGAATACGCGGGCTTTAATTTTCGTTTTACTTACTTCGTGGGTACTTTATTCGTTATTATCTCAAACGCCGTCGTTATTTCTTATTATTCTATACGCGATTATTTTCAAAGATTGACGTTACTTATGCATTTACGTCCGAATTATATAACGACTCGAGTTTAACATAAAGTAAACGCCGTTTGTACCACGCGCCACCTCGCGGTACCGTAATATTTTTCGAAACTTTAAACGATTACACCCTCAGTGATCTATACCCTTGACTGAGATAAGAGTATAATAATCATCGCAACGAGACGTCATAATACGTTATAATTTTCCGGGGGAAAAAACGTTTCTCCGAAAATTCGAATTAAATTTATGACATACGCGGTTAAAGTGGCGCGAAATCGCGTGTAGGTTAGGTAGAACGTTATCGAAAGAGCGCGCTCTTGGCGCGAAACAATTTTAGAATTATCCATTTTCGACTTACTATTGTAAAATTATTCGATTTCGTCGTTTTCGGGTTAGGCTTCTTTATTGCCGTATACAATGTTTTCACCTCGTTCGGATTTGTTACCAAGCGAGTCATACATTTGTCTCGTGCGACGGCTGGTTTGTATTTAAACGTTTATAACGTAACCGTACGCATTTTGTTCGATTTCCACGCTATTTTCCGGGTTTACAATTTATTTAATATTTCTATTATAATGGTCATTAACGAGAGAATAGTGTAATTATGCTCGTCATATTTTTTTCGACTTTAATTAGACTTTGAAGTAAAAAAACACCGCACAATTAAGCCGTCAGACACGAATTTTAGACAAGCTATAAACAACGTGAAATATAAAACAATTTTTTTATTTTAAGTACAACAATAACTTAGTTTTCGCCGTTTTGCGAAATTAAAAATATTTTTTCGAAAAAGGCGTTAGTCCATTCAGGATGGAAAATGTGACGGCACGTTGATTTCGCAAATTATAAATCGACCCATTTCGTTACGATGATTCCAAAGACTGAATTTCGCGTAGTGTACAGTGACGTTAACTGTTACATATTTTATTATATTAGATAGGTATTAGGTTTACGAATATTTACAGAAACACGCGGAACACTCGAAACGATATTGGTATCGTCCTCGCTCATTTTTACCACTTAGGACTCCGAATAATTTTGCAATAATTGTAGCCAACTATTCGTAGTAAAAATACACGTTTTGAATACGTAAATAAACTCGTTTCGTACCTATAACGCGTTAAAAAAAAATATTAATAATTACGACGAAATATCGTGTTAACAACGTAGAATTTATGTTCGTAAAATGTTTCGTCGAACGACGTTCGTCACATGATATTCCGGTTCGAAGGCAATTGTCCGTTTAATGTATAGTTTTAATCTATTTTAAGAATATACGTTTATTGTGGACGATAAAATGTACGAATACGGCTCCGATAGATCTATTATCTCCGAAAACGGCGATTCTCCGGCGGGTTTTGTTATCATATTTTTACTAAAACGGCGATTAGAACAATAATCGTATAGGGCGAAATCGACTCCGACCGCAAAAGTAATCTCAAGCCCCAAAGGTCGATTTGCCGTCGATCAATTGAAAGCGTATAGTCTGAAGATCCGACAGAAACAAACGAAATCATCGTATATGTTTCGTAGATACCGCCGTTTGAACGCGCCCGTGGTACACGAAGTAAACTATAACTTCCGTACAATATTATGTAGCATTACGACGTTTTTCAAGCCATTTAGGCCCATTGCCGCAACGACTAATTGTCTCCGCCGATTTCTTTCCTTAGCCAGTTCTACTCCATTCTCAGTTCTTTTAAGTCCTCGTTTACTCTATCCTTTCATTTTTGTCTGGGACGTCTCCTCTTGGCCTTTTTGTGCTTAGGTGTCATTCTGTAACTTGTCCAATCATTTTTTCCGATCTCCATACGTGCCCGGCCCATCTTATTCTACTACTTTTCAAAAAAACCATCGTTAGTCTCTTCACCATACAGGTTTTGGATCTCCTGGTTTGTCCATATCTCGTATTCTCCTTCGTTGTTTAATTTAGGTCTGTTCGAGCCGTAATTTATATTACGAGGCGGCCGTCGGGTCGGCCCGGCCTCAGGTATCTGGTCTGAGAGAAAGGAACCATTGTGACGAAAGTCCAATGGTTTCCCCCCGGCGTTTCGTAGCTCCGACCCGAGTTACGGTCGTCTCGAGCTGTTGTTGTGTGTGGATAGCGTCTGGAGCATGTGGCGTCCGGACAGTATCTAATAGCGACATGTTTCTAGGTGTGCATTTTATTCTCGCGTTGTATTATACGTTAACGATCGAAGTGTTTTTAATTAGTTATTTTGTTGTAACAATAAATTGCCTTTCGGTCTATCGCCTCAGATCAAAGTGTAGTGTTTGTTTTCATCAGCTCAACAAGGTCCAAAGATTCTTCCTTATATCTTCCTTTCGAAACGGACCGCAATCGTTCGATAACGTTCTTTTTTCCGTCGCGTCGTTTATAGGAACTCGATCGACAAATAATTAAAAACGTAAATAGAAATAAACCGACGAATAGACGAAAAGACGCTTGTATTGTACAGGAACTCCGTGCGCCGGATAAACAAACACCGGCGGGCCAAAAACAACGTCGCCGCGTACGTTTTTGTATCATTTAGGCGTCCCAACAAAAAATTAGTAACAATAACAGAAAAAACGTCGAAAGGCGCGTCGTACGCGCCAGTGTCCGTCGTGCACGTCGGCCAGCGGACGAGCAGATGGCGTTTGTCGTCCGGCGTAGCGGTGTTGTCTTGTAGACTTTTCCGGTTCACGGGCGCGCCGGCGTACAAAGCGATAAACATGACCGAACACACACATGCACACACACACACGACACACACACACATACACACGACACACGCCTTGACAACGGGAGGAAAAACGAAACTGACAGCGCGCTCGTCAATGTTTCTATTCGCGGTAAATAAATAACTAAAATAACGCCCGTGTACAATATCGTGTAGAACGTTCGTTGTCTATTCGTGGCAAATAACTCGGGAGGAAACTGTCGGTTGTTTTGGATTTCGAAGTGCGTCGAAAATTTAATAACACGACGACGTACTAGTCGCGCGTCTATATATATGTATACTTATATAAATACAAAGGGAGCGTTCGAGGAATTAGAATTTTCGTCAAAACGTACATTTCCAGTTACAAATTCGACGTACCGGAGAAAATCGTCCACTTGAAAATACGTGCTGAAAACGGAACAACGCGCCACATGTATTCGCATAAAACGAACGATATATATAATTTTGATCATTTTTTCGGTGTCGAGTTTACGTATAAATTTATTTAAAATTTTAAAAGACGTTTTTTACGATACTTACGCTAATACTTGACTAATTAATTCTTTTGGTTGAACGCCTATCGTAATAAATATATTTTTATTTTACGCGAACGTATATATTAACGGCCTCTCCTACAGTGAAACGTAACATCACTCGTAATAATACGTAAAGAGAATATTTCTTCGAACGTTGATATAATTTTTTAATAGATAGCATTTATTGGACCGCAAACTTCCATCTCTGTGACGGTCGAGCCGTATATAATACTTACGAAATATATCTATAGGGAAGTTATAATTTTTACGAAACGAAAATGTTTACACTCGAAAATACAATACATACGAAACACCGTTATAAGTTAGCCCGAATCCGGTTAATTACATTACAAACGAACCGAAATTATTACGAAATATTAATTACGATCGTTATTACGAGGTGTACCGACGTTATTATCGAATATTCCCGCGACCGGATTGTGTGATTTGACGAGATGCGAATATCGATTATATCCGTTTATAAGATTCCTCGTTTACCGCCGCGAATTATCATGTGCAATTGAACAACACTCGGGGAACGGAGGGACTTATTTTATTTCGTCCATTACGCGGGTAATTACGTTTACGTCGAGTATAAAATTAACGCGGAAAACGTACGCGCAACTGGCCGAGTACCGTTATTCGTTCGACGAGGCCTGAACTTAACGTTAGCGCGCAGGATTTTAGGTTGGGCACAATTATTGGAACGGGTAAATTATCGAGATACTTGTACGAAATGGAGAGGAAATCGCATTTGTGTGTGTGTGTGTGTATGTGTGTGTGTGGGACGGGATGATAAACGTCAGTGGTCGGGTTCCGTATACCCGATATATATGTTCGGACGTTTTACGGTGTCCGATTGGACACGGCCGTCGTATTTTCCGGCGATCCGATCGAATTGTTCAGGACCGACGAAAAATCGGAACGGGCCTCGAAATAATTCCGTACTCGGTGCCTACGTATTTCAATCGGTCTTCTGAATTAACGAGGGTCCGGAACGTTACGCACACTCGCATACTCGGTACGAAACGCGTATAATAATATTTCGTAAACGTTTGCCGAACCCCGGACTGGATGATTCGCGTATTCCGTTTTCTTTTTTGTTTTTTTTTTTTTTTACGGCCCGTAAATAACGCGGAAACGCGCGCGCGCGCGACGTCGTTTATTATACGTATTAGATCGGTTAGTGGGATTCCGTAGGTTTTTTTTCTCTAGCGGCGCAGGGTACGAACGGAGTGACGTCCTTGACCGATGTTGATGACCCAGATACGTTTTTGCGTTACAATAAAACTAGCGGTCCGACAGGAAATAATAAAAACTGATTTACATCGGTATTATATGATTCGCTATTATTTCCCATCGTTCGGTAATGGCGATACGGTTTCCGGGATACATGCCTATTTGTTACATTTCGAATAGCGTAACGAATGGAAACGATCGAGGAGAAAACGGCGTATTGTTTCCTATTTTTCGCTTGTCGCGTTTGTACGGCCAAATACGCGACGGTTTTCGCCGATTATAACGTAATTCGCGTCTAGCGCTAAAACAAAACGTCTATTATTAAACGTCGATACGTCCGAAGTATACGTTTGGCCCATCGCGTATGACGTGATTGGCGCGTTCTTAATATTGGCGAATCCTTCGGGAGATTATTCGTAAAAAAATTCTTCGTCGATACTAAAAAAAATTAAATTCCCACCCCGGAATTTTAAAAGAACTATCGACAGTTTTCATACGCAAAAATAAACGATACATAAACTGTACGCGATTCCGTTTTAATTTGTTTAATATATTTATCGTCGGTTCGGGTATGTACGGCGTTTTGAAAAATTGTTACCTATTACATACGCATCGAAACGTTTTGTTATTATAAATTATAATAACGGGTGGGAGTAAATTTCGATAAACATACCATAGCCTCAAGGTCGAATGTTTATAACTAAATATGTTTGTCTAAAAAGCGTCTACAGAATAAAAGGACGATATCAAATAATAAAAGGGATTAAAAATGTAAATTATATTTTTCGTTCGATGCTTTTGCCCATTTACATTTGTTTTTTAAATGCATAAATCATGTTTATATCGTAAAACGTGTCAAATAACAAAAAATAAAATAATCGTCGGCTGTTGTTGTGCTTCTTTTTTATAGTTGATTAAGGTAATATTTAGATTAGCCGCCGTGCGCTCGATAAAAAAATCCGAAAAATATGTTTAATGCCTCGTAACCGATGTTATTATTGTCGTATTTTTCGTGTAATCCCTTCTGGTGTCGAGAAAAATGAAACGAGCGTTCGAGTTTTTTGTACTTAACGCTTCATTAAACCGCGCGTATCTAAATACGATATTAACATACGCTCGCGTATATATTCGTTCGTCTCGCTTATCATTTACGTCGTCACTACGAAAACGTACTTGAACCCAAAAACGGCGTACGAAAAAACCGAAACGAAAAAAGGGTTATCGAAATTAAAAATTAATTTACCACCGAGTTGATTCCCATGTTTTTATAAAACACCGCCTAACCTAAATAATACGAAAAATATCCGCAATTACGAAGTACCCAAGTGTTTGTCGTCGTCGTCCGTGGTTGGTATCACCAGGCTCTGGATACTCTTAAATGTTATCACAGAATATTATTGATATTATTTTTCTCCAAAAAAATGGTCGCTTATTATTCATAACATTTAAAAGTGTCCAGAGCCTGTTAAAATCAACTAGAAAACAAAACTTGATATTCTTTCTCATTTATAAATTGTAATGTATTCATATATGTACAATGTATAATACATTACAATTTGCGATTGAGAAAAAAATGATTATTATTTAAAAAAACATTTTTTTTGTGGGTATGATTATACTGATTTTCCTCCAAAAAGATGGCGAATTCGATTATCAAATTTACCTATACTTCTCACATAATTCACTATCAGTATCCATTCTAATTATTCTATTCTGTGGTATCATTGTGTCGTAGCACACCAAGAGACGGAAAAACGAATTATTCGTATATTTGTGTGTGTATGTGTGTGTTTGTGTGTGTGTGTGTGTGTGTGTGTGTGTGTGTGTGTGTGTGTGTGTGTGTGTGTGTGTGTGTGTGTGTGTGTGTGTGTGTGTGTGTGTGTGTGTGTGTGTGTGTGTATATAACCGTTTGGAAAATTATTTCTTTTTAAGCGCTTAACCAGCCTTATTCGCGCGCTTCTACACCGTGCTGTCTACCACGATTTCTCGCCATCTCTGTTCGTGTTCTATTTCATTAACGTCCGACGTTTTGGGCCGTACTTCGGATTCAGTTTTTAATCGGCGTATTTCGAAAAAAAAATGTCCCCGCAAATTCGTCGCGCCTAACTCTAGTTGTTTTCGTTCGAACAACGCGATTTTACTTCGTCGTCGTATATTTAACGTCGAGTACCGCGCGAAACGTATTTTCCTCGTCTTACGTTTGTCAAATTTCTAGACCGAATTTCCAAAATGAGTCGTAAATTAAAGGTCGTATGGACGCTGACACGCGATACACTAGCCGTGTACAATATGTGTAGGGAACAGATACAATTTCAAAATACGAATTACGTATATTCTACAAATATCGCGTTAGTACCGATAATATAATAGATGTCGTTAAAATGGGGTATGTACTTTGAAACGTTTTCAATATCCGTAGCGTACGAAACAATACGTTACGTTAGCGCTGTAAAATCGGTCAATTACGAACGCACTCGTCGAACGTTTCCGCGGCAACAGCGAACGGGAATTTTATTTTTCCGTACTCGGCGTGTAACGAGTGGATTCGTCGGGGGAAACCCGCCGTAATGAATACGCCGGCGTACCGTCGGTACCGTGTAGATTAATAATTATTCCGAACAAAAAAAGCGACGGCACAACGAAAGTGAACAACATACTTAGGTCTCCCGTTAAAAAATATTTATTGACCACATTTAGGAACAGTGTAAGGGAGTTTTGTGTACGCCAAAACGATATATTATTCAGGCACAACTCATTTTGAAAACGTGCCGAGGGTTTTACGGGCGTTTCCTCTTTTTTTTCTTTGGCAACAATTCAGTCGTTTAAAGGTCTCGCAAAAAGGTTTATTTATTATATATATATATATATATATATATTATATGTACCTATTATATATTAAACCCGGAAAAGGTCGAACCTTCTAAAACGCTATGGACGGTAACGTTCGAGTAAATGCCACCAGTCCATAAATACTGACTGGAGTACGAGTAATTTTTAGCGCGAGGGTTTTCCCAATAGCCCCCGAAGAATAAAATTCATTGTGATCGAGTGAGGGAAAATAAAAATTTACTTCGGCGTGCGTTGGCGCGCTTTTCTTTTCGTATACGAAAAACGCGATTTTCCGTCGTTTTATTTTGCACGTTTTTTAGTTGACGTATCGTGCGCCAATCTCCGCGTAATGGGCTCCGCGTTATTCGACGTGAACGAGTCGCAGATCTCGAAGTAATCGTCATCCCGAAATTTACCGATAAATTTTAAAGTTGGAACCTATGTAACGTCCAGATAAATTATGTAACCAATTTCTAACCGTTGCCCAAAATAACATTTCATACCTATAAATCGAATATAAATTATTGTATCTGAGCGTCATACACTTTGGTAATATAAGCGTTTCTAAAACCGTCGCGATTATTTTTACTAACCGTTTCGTAAATAAAGTAAACGTCCGTCGACCGATAATCGTCGGATAGTTTTAATTCCATTAAAATTCATCGTCTTTCCGCGTTCGATAATCTTTTTGCTTCACAATAATTTCTACCGCGTTATTTCTTCGTATCGATTATTAGTTTTCTGGTACCTGATCAATTTTGTACGTATATCACACTCTCGCAACCCGCACGTAGACTACACATGGACTTTAAAGTGTTTACTTCGAGTAAGTCGTTTATGAAATTGTACGTATTCTGACGGATTAATCGTATTTCGCGATAAAGTATAATCCGATTTGTCGGTTTATCCAATCCGTCGATTTATCACACTCCGCGATCAGGATATTATCTTAGGTTTTGTCCCATTCCCTTTTAGGTTTTTAATAATGTGCTAAGCAGCATTTGCGCTGTTTTTTCGTTGTTGTAAAGTCCGTCTAAGAATCAATACGTCCTACGGAAGAATTATTGTACGTTTTAGCGAAATTAACAAACAATTTTCGTTCGTCGTTTTTTAATTACACGTACGTAATAAATTATCGATAATTTTGTCAAACTATAAACGCCCTATTATGCCTCGCCGTACGTATTTCGCTATCTAGAGTCATCTAGACGAATTTTTCGGTATTTCGACCGAACGCTGGCAATTAAATTTCATAGAACAACTTTCGTGATTTATGTACGTCTACAGTGCACTATTCAAGATTGGGACAACCGCCGTCTGTTGGCTCATATTAATGATAAAATTACACGCGTCGTCAACGTTTTGTTTTTCTTTTCAAACATTTTATTTAAAGATATTGATCACTTTAACGACGATGAAATACAAGATGGATGTTTACGAACAAGCTTCAAGCATCGAGGTCAATGTTTACTACACTGCTCACAGTATAAAACACTATTCCCTTATACATAAATGTATATATATATACGTATGTAGAAAATTGAATAACACGCCAATTTCACGGTTTCGAGAATATGTATATTTCCACGTCGACTAATATGGCGAATGTATACAGGGTGATTATTAATCACGAGCCAGCGACTAATATCTGCCAAGATTTTTGAGAAATTTTATTTTTATATGTCGACGTTATTTTTTTTTTAATAAATCGTTTAAAGATTATTTATAGATCGTTTTTGAAAATTATATCTCAGATCCTTTCAAACGACCGTTAACGTGCAATTTTAAAACGACAATCTAAATTTATATCTACACTTTTACAGCGTACCGAAACGAATGCACGCGGTTTCCGTATTTCGTTTGCGAATAACAAATGTATCGCTTAAAACATTTGCGCATAGGAGTGAATTTCATTGTCGATGTCCTGTAGAAACTGTAAAGAATCTGTATCTGTATCGCGTTAATAAAGTTATATTTATTTATTACGACGTGAAATTGTGTATGTATTACATTCTTTTCAAGCGTCTCTGTGTGGGTACATTTTTTTAATGTCTCTATCATAGCACCTTTTTGGTTCACTACATTCAAACGCTCATTACTCGACGAATATTTACCGGACAATAAAAATCGACGCGCGAAAACCGTTCAAATGTTTAAAATTTAATACGTCGAAACGATGAAATATACAGAACGGAACGTACGAAACATTTTCTTAAAAAGCAATCTACGCGTATTTCGAGAAATACAGCCTAGCTTGCGATAAATCTTGTCCGTATATACTGTACATTTTATTTTTACCGCTATATCGAATTTCCCAATAGTGTGAGTAATATAATAAACGATTTTCGAAGTTTAACATATTACGTATGTATATATATATATATGTGTGTGCGTGCATGCGTGCGTGTGTGCGTGTGTATATATGTGTGTGTGTGTGTGTGTGTGTGTGTGTGTGTGTGTGTGTGTATATGTGTACATACGCGTAAGTTTGGCGTTTTCCCTAATACATTTGATTTTTAACTTCTGAGGAAAGTCTACGAAATATGCCACGCGAATATTTACGATCAAAGTATTTCGGATGATATATCGTTGGGGGTCACCGTATTATAATAGAGCCCACGCGAACGGAATAAAAATACACTCAAAGCGTCACAAGGTCCACTCTACACGAATCCTTTGAATGAGAAATATTTTTCCGTGGGTTTTATGACACCGTTTGAAACAGTTATTGGACGTTTTCTATTTTTCGTATTGGGAGTGAAATTTATTTCGTTTCCTCTTCCTCCTCCTCACACACACACACACACACGCGCACGTCCGACGTATATACGATTTTCGTTATTGATAAAAATGATTCAGTCGAATATCGATTTTATTGTTATTTGAAAAATAACGTCATATTTCTCTAGGGATTTAGAGAACCGTGAATGTTTCGCTGCGACGTTACTTCACATTCTACACTTGACCACGTAAATGGATAAATGCCATTGTGGTCAATATTGTGTCGGGCTCCAAGAGTGGATATATTAAAAAAAAAAAGTCTACCGAGAAACGTACGTTTCTTAAAACGTAAGTGGAAAATTAATTTTTCGTTTTACGCGAACACGTACGCGACGAAAGAAGACAAATCATAACGTTATATTTGCGTCGAAAAGTAATAATTATTTACGTTGACATATACGTTTATATTATAAGAATATAATTAGTTAAACGTGAAAAACGCTAATTTCTGCTTCTTCCGTATTCGGTAATGTTATCTTAAATACAATTAATTTTATCGAATTTCGGCATTTCGCGTTGAATCATTACCCAAATACAAAGACCATATCTCTAATCATAATTGAATATAGCCGCTCTTTTTTACTCTTCACAACGTAACCGACGACCTTTCAATTATATACGTTGTTGTCCGGAGATTAATAATTGTAATATGGCGAGATAAAATTGGCAATAATAACCGTTATTACCGTGATTACATTTTTATCGATCCAATATTGGTGCGAAATATTTGATTGTTCGAAACGACTTTTAATTTCGTATTTTTCGTTAAGTCAATTCGATTTTGTTTTTAAATTCGTCGAAAATCAATTTTTATCGGAGATAATTTGGCTGTTTTCAATAGAATTGGTTTCGTGATTTGATCTATTTATTTTGTATAGATTATCAACGAAAATCGAAAGACCGAATTCTTTAATATTTTTGAAACTAGTTGGCAAACCTTTTAATATGATTTCGAACTAAATATCAATTTGTGGGTAGTTTATTTGTTACAGGTTTTGTCCGAACCGAATACTTCGATATAGTGTTTAATAAAATCGTTCGTTCGGAAGTAGACTGGAATTCGACCTTATTATTATTTTTTCGAGAACCGATTAAATATCGAAATTCCTTTAGTCAATATTCGACTAAATTCCGGACCATCGCGTTCCATCACAAAGTAACGGTAAATTTGTGGAATAAATTTTCGACAAAGTACTTTTACGGTTCTTACTGTATGCCTAACATCTACCGTAAGATCGTGTATAACTAAGTGGAATGTTTGTAAATCACTACGACGAAATGTCGTTTTCTCACACATGTCTCGTATTAATGTTCGAACTCCGTTTTATTTTTAAGCCATTGTCTTTAACTATGCAATTTAACTGGCAACAAGTGGCTTTTAAATAGTCCGACGAACTAAAGACGGAAAATTCGTTATCTTCAAATTCTCCTCAATCGTCTAATAAAACGTTATCTGTACGTAATTTATGTATCAAGATGTCGTAACGATTATTTCGAGTTATTTTTTAGTAGAGCAAAATGTTTCGCTCTTCGCCATCGCGAAATGCCACGACGATTAGATTATTCGAAAATCAAAACGGTTTTTCTTTTTTATTAATTACGTTCACTTCCTGACGCTCAATATTATAGCGCGGTAAAATTAACGAATCGTATCCAAAATATTATTACGTTACTTAGAAATTCCTCCCTCTTCGATAATAAATAAGTCATTATCGCGATATATATATATATATTTATTCTTAGCGTGGCGTGCAGACGAACGCGTTCTGGAAAGAAAAATAGGGTTGCGTACGGACGTAATACGCCAATCATTCTATTACCGAAAGCGTAAGAACGATAAAAATAATAATAAAGTTTACGTCCCCGTCCATTAAAGCCGCGCGTTTGTTACGTTCGTTTCGTTTTTCTTATCCACGCCGTCGTTCGTGGATACGCTTTCGCCCCGGAAAATTGTGTACATTATCGTCAGCCGTCGGTGTTCAACGACAACGACGGTACCTATTTCGTGTACACGCCCTGTTTTGATAATGCCCCGCGCACGTAAACCGTAAATCGGACATCCCGTCGACACGTTTTTTTGTTCCTTTTTTTTCGTTGTTAAACTCTCAACGCGGTAAAAACGAAACGCCGATTATACAAATGGACGAACGTGCGTCGGCGAGACAGAAAATGGGTAACGGAACGTTTTTTATAAAGGCAAACCGTTATTATCGACGGGAATTATTTAAGGTGGCAAAACGATAGATGCGGCTGGGCCGACTGATAACGAAATAATCGTGATCGATTACGGTTAATAGCGTACTGACCGTTACATTTTTGGACAGTCAGTAACGCATTTATCGTATCCGAACGGGGAGAAAAAAAATCTCGTCGAGTTTTGGTTCCGTAAGGCTACCTTATTCGTACCCGTTGCGCGTTCAATTTTTGTTTTTGGTACGTACGCGTGGATAAACGTCAATACCCGAAAACGTCGAACGCGTAATCGTTTCGACGTTCTTATTACGTTTCATACTATTTTAGCGCCAATGGTCGTAGTAATTATTAAAATATTCGATTCAATTCTTGGCGAGATAATCGTTTAAAATTATTCGTAGAGTAGAAATAGTTTAAATACGTGGTAGACTTTTGTAATTTTGCTTATTTGTATTTGCGATCGATTTTTACGTGATTTCAACGTCAAAGGTACAAATTACCGAATTCTTCCGGTAACTTCAAACGTACTTTATTCGTGAACTTAACACGCGGCCTATGTTAAATGGTTTTAATTTTCGTTTTGTTTCATTGGTAAAATTTACTTTCGACGGAAATTTCATTTGGGATACGAGCGTACCGTGTACAAATTAATTAAACGCGCACAAAGCTCTATATATAAACTGTTAGATAATAGGCGCGACGTTTCATCGCAAATTACTCTCAACTTTTCGCGTGAAACACCTTGTACGTCGTACTACACGAATTGGCGTGGTCGTTAATTTTTCATAACGGGTAATTCATTTTTTCGGGAAAACGTTCGCCGAATAATGTTTCGAAATGTTATCGGAAAAATCTCTAACCACCCCCCGCAACGCGTTCGAATAAAAACGTATTTTACCAGTTTTATTACGCGAAAACCGCTAAAAGCTTGACGAATCAAAATTGGCTAGCGTGAGATCGCTTTCACGTGGCTGGGATGTGTTTAGTGATTCAACGAGATACGACGAAACGCCTTGATCCGTTAATTAACGATTTCGTACGTTTTCGTTAGTAATATCGACTATGTTGCGGTGTTTTAATTTAGTTATTTTAAGACGATCGATTAAAATGAAATTAATTAAGAAACAACGTCGGCACAACGTGCGCAAATATTGCGTTCCCAATGGCACCTAATCGTATGTAGGTAGCAATTGGTTGAAAACTGCACAAAAAGCTCTTATACGGAATTATTTTCTAACGTACAAAAACCGTTATTCGAATTTTCGGGTACCGAATAAATTAATAAATTCGAATTTATGTACTACGTGGTGTACGTACGCGCATAATAGGGAATAAATTACGCTATTAATACGTTCGTAGACGCAATAACCGCCACGGACAACTTCCAGACAGACATCATCCGTTGTTCGCCATGTTATAACGCGGCAGTTAACCGTCTCGCGTTATTTTTCACTAGTGAATTCTGTCTCGAAGTTTCTCGAAAAATCGAGACGAAATTTCTCCTCAATATCGTACGCGAAATTACGGA
Organism: Geopemphigus sp. TES_GeoC_2020; assembly: GCA_025469175.1. Taxonomy (NCBI): domain Eukaryota; kingdom Metazoa; phylum Arthropoda; class Insecta; order Hemiptera; family Aphididae; genus Geopemphigus; species Geopemphigus sp. TES_GeoC_2020. The sequence goes on from JAIPRN010001805.1 coordinate 31,252, forward strand.
AATACGCGTTTCGCAGTGTGTGTGTGTGTGTGTAATATCGCCAATTACGTAATGGCATACTCGAGCCAAAATAAAAAACGAAACCTAACCGATAGAAAAAATAAGTATATTATTACGTTACGGCGTATTGACCGTTCGAATGTATTTCGCGACGGCGAATCGATACGGCCGAATAAATAATAATTGTACGTCGAGGAACGCGCGCGTGTTTCGGCGTACGCGTACTATATTCGCGTACAAATAAACGAACAATATTAATCGAGATGTACGCGCGCTCCCTCCACCCCCGTCCCACCCACGTGTGCCGTAATTAAAATCGGTCGCGGGACTGGTGCCAAAAACGGAACGACTCTTAATACCGTCGAGCTGGAACGTCAACCTGTGTCCGGCCACCACCAGACGTACGTGCCGAAATAGTACTTAGATGTCGCGCTAACGACGACACGTCATTAGCAATTTCCGTACGGACGTATCGTAAACGAAACACGATTATTATTATTACGACGCGTACGCCACCAAACGCCCGATCGGGACTGATCCTGAGAATTTCTCCGGACTTGTCATCGACCGCCGTCTCCAAACCGATTACTATAAACGGTTTTTTTCTTTTACACGCGAAACGTAACTTTATTTAATCGTTCCGAATAACTTGTTCCGTTCGATTAAATGGTATTTTGTCCGTATCGCGCGAATTATTTTACGGTCGGACTTTCTAAACGCGTTCGAAACCGTCGTACGAACACGAGTCGTGATAAATTTTATTTTCCAACACGCCGTCCGTTTACTGAAAATATCGCGCGAATAATTACGGGACGATATTACTATTCGCGTTCGATTCTTAGCTCCGTAGTTCGTGCCGAAATTATACCGATACGATTACTATTTTTTAGTACACGTGGGCGTAGTGCCCCTTGACGACAACAACTATCGCGATACGCGCGTATACACGCCTATTTGGTCGACAACGAGTTTTCGCCGGGCATAAACACGACAAAACTCCCGCGTCTTTCCGATATTTTACAAAAATCAGTTCACGTACGGTGAACGGTTAATTTTTGTTTTTCGGACTATTTAGGTTGCAAATGGCGTTCTTAAAACTATATATAAGTTACTATTGAATAGTATTTATAGAACGTCGTTCTTAATTCCGCGTTTATTATAATAATTATACAATGACGTACCGATTGCTCGGGCCTACTTGTTAAAATAGATCATTCCATAAATTAAATGTTCACGTTACGAATGTAATTAAGGTTAACCAACCATATCACGAAAAGTCATCTACGTTACGGCTTAAATTATAAATTTTTGCGTTTTATTAACTAGAAAATCACAAGTTCTTTAAATTTCACAATTTGGATATCCAGTTCACGAAAAGATTTCGATTATTGTATATGACATATATATATAATATTATAAATATTCGCGAAAAAATATATTTATCATTATGGATGGTCTCTTATTCATTTATTGTAAATTATTTTTCTCGTTAAAAATTATAATTTATTACTTTTTTTTAATTATACAAATAATCCCGTTGTTTATTTTTTTAAATTATAGAGTATATATTAATAGGAAAAAAGTTTTAAACTCAACATACTTTTAACACACACACACATACACGCGCGTATATATATATAAGAGTAATTATATACTTAACACCTATAAGGTTTCTTTAAAATCAAGTTATACGATTTCCTCAATAATTTTATAATATTACGTACGTATGGAATGTTAAATAAAATGGAGTTTGTTGTATTTATCTTTGAAAAATGTTTTCCTAAAACGCTCATTATGAGAAAATAAAACATTTAACCTTCTACATTACACTTTTCTCTATTGTTTTTAAAATGTACTCCAGATTTTGTATTTTTTATGTGTGGTTATTATGGTTTTTCTATAATTTTGGTAAATAATATTACGAAATAAAAACTGAAGTAATTTAATAGTATATTTAATGTTCGTTACGCGTTTTATAAAAGCTATTAAAAAAAATATATATTTTCCGGTCATGACGGTTTAAACTGGATGGTCGAAACATTTCGTTTACGAAGAACGAACGTTTTTTCTCTTTACAATTTATCGGTAACACAAGTTATCAAAACAAATAATAAATATTAGTTATCGAAATCGGGTCGTCCGTGATTTGTTCCACGATGACTCGGCGCGTCTAATAGGCTATTTTGATACAGTTACACGTTGGGGGCCTATCGTAGGCAAACGTGGCGGTCAAAAACATTATCGATGGCGGGGAAACATGCGACCAAACAATAATCGTTACGTTCGATTATCCAGAATAATGTTGGGAAATGTTCACATTAGCCGTCATTTTGTTACTGCCCGATTCGTCTTCGTTTCGTTAACGAAAATAAAAACCCAGTCGATTCGTATAAATTCGAAAATTCTGAACATTCGTGTACAAAACTTTGTCAAAACACAACCGTTGATTTGAAATCGATTTTTCGTTTTTTTTTTCCTATTGAAAATAGAAAGCTACGAATTTCGATTCACGAACAACGAATTTGACGATCCGGACATGCAGCTCGTGAAAGAACGGTTTCGTTAAACGTACTCCGATGTATTTGCGCATGGCCCGTGACGAATAATATATTTTTAAACGGTTTTCTTATTTTTTCGGAGATTTATTTGAATAACTCGGCAACTTGTATAGGTATTGACGAATTCGAAGAAGGTGCCGTAAATATTGACGTTAATTCGAGAAACATATCGCGACTTTTCCGCTCCGACGCGCACAACCCTCGGGATTTTTTCGCTTTGATTTATCGACCCGGACGCGCCTATAGTACTATCGGTACAATCGGATATTCTTATTATTTCCAGAAATCGTTTCTCCCCGTGAACCGAAAATAATACGTTCCCGTTTCGACGGGTAGCCATCTATTTCCTTTGGCAACCAAAATAGTTCACAAATTTCGAAACAAATAACGTACGGAGTGCAATCTCTGTGGGCCTGTAGAACCATCGATCGCGTAATATTTTAAAATGGGCTAAAATAGAATACGTCGTTTTCACACAATAATATCGGCGAGTTCGATTTGTTTATACGGTTCTCGAGTACATTGTTACGGTTTATTTATCGTTAACTATTTGAAATTTATCAACGTATATGGCGATCGATAAATAAATACGTTTACACGATTAATACGATTAAATAATAAACGTTTTTTTTTTAAATTTAATTACTTTTTAGACGTCGATTAATTAGTAAATTAATTTATAAAAATTATTATCGCAACATATTAGCTATTACGAAATTTGATGATACAATTGGCTATTTACACGCGCTATACGTCGCTCGTTCGCGATTATTTATTTTTTATTACGGAAACGAAATAAATTTAAATTACGCGCTGGTACTAATTTGTTTTATTGTACAAGATTCGGCTGACTTAAATCGAATATTGACGATAAGTATGTATTAAATTATAACGCGAGAAATTCCGTTTCGAATAATTTACATTTTCATTAGCGATTCACGATATACGAAATGATTTCCAAACAATATCGAAGTTGGAATTTGCGTTTTAATTACGGCGTGTTTAGTCTGCAGTGACACGCTCGTCCGTTATCGGTACGCGTTTTCCCTTAATTATTCATCCGCGAAATATTTCTTTCGTTTTCATAGCTCCGAAATTAGTCGAACGTTTTCCATCGCTTCTTAAAAACACGCGATTTTGGAAATGTTGAACCGATTGCGGAGCGTAATAACGTCACGGTTTTTGAAAATTAAATTTAACAAAATTATACAGTATCGGTTTCGTTTCGTTAGTTCTCAACGTGATAACGTGATTGGATATTTTAATCACCATCGTCTTGTTATCGACAAATTAACGGCCGTTTATAATAATGCAAACTTGGTATTGATTAACATCGATATATAGGTATACGTTGGTGTTTTATATATATATACCGATAAATCTACGTTTTGACAACCTACGTACCTTCAGAATTCGATATTTTATTTGAATTCGTTACGTGTAACGTAATATTAATATATAATGAAAAACGAGGATGACGTTTATTATTTTTATTTTCAAAACCGTTTCGTGTTCGTTTAATATTTCGCCGTAAAAGTTTGTGCTTTAAGCGTTCGCGGTATTTTCACTATTTATCGTAAATAAATATGTATTCTATCGTAAACCCGAAACGAACGTATCGAAGTACGTTCATATATTCGATGATGTACGTTATTACGCTATCGAATTAATAAACGTTCGCTTTCCCCGACTACCTTATTTTTAACGCTATTATTATTTCGCTGTTGATCGCGACGGGAGTCTACAATATATGCTATATATGGAGACCACACCGCCATTCGCGTAGGTCCGACGTTGTTAAAGCACGGTGAATATCTACTAACAACCTCGCTGTCGGGCGAATAAAAGACCAAGTTCGTACAAGTAAAACATTTTACGGTCGTCCCAAGCAAACCGTTTTCGATTTTTCCCTTCCGCGTAGACATCTGTTTCGAGTGGTAGTGGCGCTTTTGTCCGCTGTGGGACTAATGAAACGAAGTTTTCTTTCTCTACGTAAGGTCGACTTTTTTTCTATTTATTTGCGTCAAAAGTCATCGGGACAATTGAGGACCACGAAAAAAGTAATAATAGTAATAATGGACAAAAGAAATATACGCCCCACTAACTTACATGTTTAGGAAAATTAAAACTTTTGTACGTTAAAACTTTCGACGTTTATTATTCGTTTAATAACGAAATGGTACGTTTCGATGGTTCAAATATTACCGTTATTAATAACTTTTTGTTTTGATTAAAAAAAACCTCGCTCGATTTTCGCGATTTAAACCAAAAGCGATCGAAATATTTTTTAAATATTTTTATATAACGTGTATTTGTTCGTCGAAGAACACAACTAATTTATAATCGACGTGTCGTTTTGATCAATATATACGTTCCGTGAACGCGAAATATTGGTTATTTTAGTGTCGCGGGTAATATCGAAAACACAACGGATTTATTTTACCCGTGAATCAAATCAGGGGAAACCGAATACGCAGTCCCTAACGTTTTTCGTTCCGTTATCTCGGTCGTGTTCACACAAATGGAGACGGCTGTTCGGAGAGGAATGAGAGATATGCGCCCCTACTCCAGTCGCTATAGTGGAAAAATAAAGGCGGATTTGACGAGTACCGTAAAAAAACCAAATTCACGATTTTTAACTCTCCGATTAATCGTAATAAATTTTAAAAAATTTCGTACGTTTATATATATACGTAAAATTGTCGTTTCTTTTCGGGATATTTTACAATTTGTTTCCACCGGTTATACGGTGTCTACGATAAGGTTGTATTAAACGCGTAGTACGTATTAATTATATATATATACCGACAATATGGATAATCCGGTATTTTGTTTAATGACTTGGTATGACGTAAAATGTCCAAATATTGGATTCGTATTTTGTCCGAGTTATTATCGGTATTATCGGTATTATCAATTAACCGCCTCGAAATTAACGACATTTTTTCGGTATGGACGACTTACGTGAATAATCATTTTTTTTTTATTTATTCGTCGACAGGAATAAGATTGAGTCATTATTAGAGCCGCGAAAGTTTTACTAGGTCGAATCAATTGTATACAGACCGAAAACCGTGCGTCGTATATGTCGTTAATAATCGATAAACGATAACGCGGTTGTCGGTCGACGTACTTTACCGGTACATTATTCCGACGCGCGTTCATCGTACGAACTCGATATATTTACGGACGGCGGTAAGGGTGATTATAGTTCACGTCGGATTCTTCGAGGCATATTTTCGGTAATAGTTTTCCGATCACTGCCGAAACGTATTTCGTTCGAATCCATACCGGAATCGGCGCGTGTACGAATGCCGTAATTACGTCGAATATTTAACGACACGCGAAACGATTACTACCGCCTTAACGGCAATTGTATTTTCACGTTGTCCGAAACCAAGGCGGCGTATTGTACGGCGCTCAGGTACGAACGCCGTAAAATACGCACAGCCGGACGTAAATGTCGATCGGGTGGTAATCGTTGTCGGGAGGACACGCCGTCGGGTTCCGCCTGTTTCGTCACGTCGTCACTTTTCGTACGGCAGCTGCTCGCCGGTCGCACGCTACGCGCGTTTTATACAATTTGAGCACGTTTTTCGCCGCACGCGATACCGCGCGAATCGTTACTGCGACATCGTTCCGTGCCTTATTATACGGCCGTCGTCTCGCCCGGAATGATTGTAATCATGTTAGGACGCGCGCGTGTCGACGTTCCTTTACGATGTACAGTGTGTGTCACGGAAATTTCACGATTAACGCGATTGTTCGAACGTTCCGAAGTTTCGGCTTATTTTTTCCCCACCCGAAAGATCGTCGAACTACTGCGTTGTATCATAAACGCGCGATTTAATACGACCGTCGATAAACGTATTCCAATTTTTTTTTTTACTATTTCTAATTTAATTTCGAGAAAAACGTTCGGCGCGTCGTTCGACTTCGAATATATCGTAATGTTTAGAACGCGACCGGGACGCTAGCGAAACGACGCGGGCTATTGGACTCAATTTGTTGGCGGACCAATTAACGACGGAAATTAACGTTCCCGTATAATCGAATCACGTCGACGATCGATCTTTAAACTATTGAAAAAACCGAAACGTACGACGGGTTATTTTTCGGTTGTCGAAAAATACAAATTTAATCAGAACGTAATTAAAAAAATTACGAAACAACCGCGGGACATCAAGGTCGTGGGGCCATTGTTCCCGAAAACGTACGAATACCGAACAGAACAGAAATGATTACGCATCACCGTGGGACATCCTGTAGATATAAATAATACCTAGTTCCCTCCGTCACGGCCAATTTCGTTAAAACCGTTTATTTCGTATACACAAACACACGCGCGCGTTATTACTGCGTGTACGAGACGCACATACACGGCGTAAATACGCGCGGTATATAATACGTTCGCGAATAATACCGCGTGAACGAATATTGCGGAACTGGCCGGTTGAAAATAACGAATATACGCCGGGGATTTCGTACGTTTTTTCGCCGGAATAATCAACACGAACCGCGTCGTGTCTGGGGAGTATTTTTGTCCGGAGAATTTCCCGTACTCGCTACGCCAGTAAAATGCAAATTATACGCGCCGCGGTTTTTGCAATCGCTTACCAACCGGTAGCGGGAATACTCGGCCGACCCTCTAGCCCGCGAAAATCGAATACGAAAAATTCCCCGTATACGTGACTCCGTGCCGGAAATTACGTCGATATTCAAAAGGTACCGCGGTGTTATTATTGACAAATTACACCAGCGGTACGTGCCCTCGTACCGGCGCCTTACCCGTTTACCTAAATATAATATTTATTTATTTATACGCCTTACCCCGGCTAAGGAGGTTTACGAAAAAAATCGATGCCGCGGCTCGGGAAATTTCTCGGCCGTATTTTCGCGTGTTATTAATTCGACCTTTGAAAACCCAACGTATTCAAAGAATTATGGCTTTCCGACGTTTAGCGTATGATGTGTAGCGCGTGTACCGTTTACGTTTCCCTTTTTTTTTTTTTTTTTGCTACTTTCTATATCCACATAAATGACGTCGTTTTGGTCGATACGTCGTTTGTTAATATGTTTAACTTAACGAATCT